>PGTU02016831.1:0-24254 GCA_002896215.2 Cicer echinospermum | reverse complement strand
TTCTTAAAAATGTACAATAAATACAATATACAATTTTAATACAATTTAAATAAAAAAAACAAAATCAAACATCTAAAAATTTAATTTTCATATCAAACACATTTTACAATATGAAAATAACATCAATTCAACACATAAACATTACATATCACATTTCACACATATTATTTATATACATTTTTGAATATATTATTTAATTCGACAAAACTTTAAATCTAACAAGTAGTGAAAACACACAAAAAAAACCAAGAACAACTCGAAAATGAAAAAGATTAGAGAAGAGATGTAGAATATAGGCTCGTAAATTAGAAAAGAAGAAAAGAGAAGGAAGAAAATAAAAGATAAAGGGAAGAAGAACAGAAGAAGTTGAAATTGGAGAAGAAAGAACAAAAATAAGGATAAGAGAGAAGGAGGAAGATGTTTGGTAACGAAAGAAGGGGGCGTAAGCGAGGCTTTAGCGTTCAAAAGTTTTTATGAGCCAAACCAACGAGGGATATATACCTTAGAAATTTATTTGATGTGTCAATCAAGAAAGAACTTTGACATTCGGTTCAATGCAAAAGTACATTACTAAGTGCTTTAGTTCTAGGTAATAAGAGTTTTGAAGAAACCCTATTTTGTTTAAGGGCATATACCCCTAGCAAAGTTTTAATGTAGCATCACCTAGAGTATTACACTTGCAAAATCCAAATGCCATATTTTTCTATGGTTTTGGCACTAGCATAATAACTTTACTATTTAGCTAAGGTTGTGACCCTAAAAAATTTAACACCACTACATAGTGGGCGCTAAGAACCCCTAAGAATGGTCTTATAACTATTTCAACTTATTCTTGTAGTGGCTTGACATACATGTTGAGACTCCTTAGCTTGAGCTTCAAAACGAGCATACGTACAAAATGCTCTACACATTATATCAACTCTATTTGAAGTATGATGTTGAAGAAATCTAATCATATCTCAACACTTTTGAAACTTCTACATCTTACCTTTTTTTATCTTTGTTATGTGCATAACTAGTACCGATAAGAGAATTTATGGATTTGGAATTTTCCATTCTAGAGCGTTAAGGAGTTCCTTACAATACATGGATTGGTTGGGAGTATTCCATTTTTAGTTAGTTTGATTTGCACACCAAAGAAGAAATTAAACTCACCCATTATGGAAATTTTGAATTTTTTGTGCATCAACTTAGAGAATTCCTTGCACATATGCTCATTAGTAGAACCAAAGTTAAAGTTTTCACACCCCAATTTTATAATAAACTATTTTATTAATTAAATAGGATTTTAAATAATTAATTTGATGCTAAAATTATTTTAGAATATATATTAATTATTTTATAATTTCGACTATCATCTAACTATGGTAGTATTTTTATGTGAGTGTTATAAATATATATATATATAAATTATAGTGATTATTTTTGAATATGATAGTTTCACTATTAGTAATATTAATATATATATATATATATATATATATATATATTAAAGGTGAATTATTTTAATTAATCTAATTTAGAATATATTAATTCTAATATTAGTATTATTTTGAAAATTAAATGGTGTTTGGAACACTATTAAAAATAAGATTAAATAATTATTAATTTTGTTTTAACAAAATAGAAATTGTAATAGTGAAACAAAATAAAGGAGGAGACTAATGGGTTTGACCCTATGTGTGTGAAGGATTTAAGTGTTAATAAAATAATATAAAATAAAATTGAAAAAGAGCTGCAAAGATACTACGATAGCGACGTGGAAGGAGGAGAAAATCAAAAAACACAAGAAATTAGGCTATTATTTGACACCGGATAAAACTTTTTCAGAAAACTTTATCTCTTTTTTTTCTTCAAATTTTAGTATGTTATTTCATTCATTTAGTTAGTCAATTAAATGCACTTTCCTAGATTTTTAACCATTTCAATTTCTCTTTAAAATATTTCACTTCTCTATTGTTGAATTTGTTATTTTGCACCGTTCTTCTTCACTGTATAGTCTAATTTTAGTGAAACCAACGCCAAAAACGATTTCGTGTGAAAAGTGGATATGTTTATCCACTAATTGATTTTCTGATTTATGGTAATTTTCATTGATCGAATTTCAAAATTAGTTTTTAGAGTGTCTTCTCATAATTTATTTTTGACATTTATCCATAAACTATCTGTAAGACCCATAATTTTAAAGTACCTTTATGTATTGTTGGTGTATTTTGGATTTTGGCTCGGAGACTTTTAAGCAAAGTTAATAATATTTTGGAGTTTTATAATCAAAAAGATATTTTGATGCCAATTAAAATTTCTCGTCGATAAATAAATTGAAATTAACTGCGGTGAATCCTTTGCGGAGAATTTATGCGTTACAGGTGAGAAATGGTAATTTAACAAATATCTAGATTTGAGATATTTGTTAAGTTATATTTATTATATATATACATGTGTGTTTGTTTGGAGGAAAAAGAAAGGAAACTAGAAGGAAGGAAAAGGAAAAGAAAAGAGTATATAAAGGAAAGAAGGAAAGGAAGAAAGGAAAAACAAAGGAGAGAAAAAGAAAGGAAGGAAAATCTGAAATTTTCCATCTTCTTCCTCGATCAACCGTGACCCCCTTTTCCCTTCTCCTCCATTTTTCGTTTTCTTCGCTTCCTTTTCTTCAAGGAATAGTAACCCAAGTTGGGTGAGCGTTAAACAAGGATTTCTCAACTCCACTCTTCCTCTTTGATTCGAAACGAAGTAAAACGGTATTTGAGATTCAAACACAAACCTCCCGTTTCACCTAGATCTAAACATCGTTTCAAGACAGTGATAGGAAGGAAGGTTGCTCACCTCCATGCCTACGGCGCTAGTGGACCCAGTTTTGGAAGCGGTTGCGAGCGGAAAATTTACCGATTTACTCACGGGTACCGGAAACGGCACGTTGAGCTAACGTTAAGGTAAGGGCTCCTTCCAAACTTCTAGTTGCATAGGGACTTATCTGTGGTTGTGTGGGAAGGAATTTTTTAGGGGTTTAATGTATCGATGTGGGGAAAAACGAATTTAATGCGTTATGGGTAAAACCTTAGAGTTAGGTTATGTTTATATTGATGAATGTTTCGTGGTAAATGAATTTGAAGTCATTGTGTATGATTATGAGTAAAATGAAAATTTGATGTATCTGGGTGTTATGTTGCGTTGATGTGTGTTCGTCGTACTTGGCGTGTTTAATACTTGATGGTTGTTGATTGACGTGTTTTGGTGTGAATTATGGATTGAATGTGAGAGTATGTCTTGAATTGTTTTCTGTGGAATTTGAAAACCATTAGAGTTAAACGGTATTAAAAACTGGGAATCTTTTAATACCGCGGTTTACTTAATGTGCGTTTGAGAAAAAATGTTTAAGTTAAACGAGTCTTAAGAATGGAGAATCTCTTAAGGTCTGCGTTCACTTAATGTTGGCGTGAAAAACCATTAGAGTTAAACGAGTATTAGAAATGGGGAATCTTTTTAATATCTCGGTTAACCTAATGTTTTGTTTTGAAAATCAGTTAAGTCAAAAGAGTATTAAGAATGGGGAATCTCTTAATATGTCTGTTTGCTTAATGTTTGTTGTGAGAACCGTTTAAGTTAAATGGATATTAAAAATGGGGAATCTTTTAATATCTGCATTTGCTTAACGTTTGTTGTGAATGGAGTCGGTATATGTTCATGCATTTTCATCCTTTTTGAAATCGTGCAAACCCGTGATAGGTGGCACCTTGATAAATAGTACCTTGGCCTATGATAGGCGGTACATTTATGATTTACGTTTTTGAAAACCGTGCAGACCCGTGATAGGTGGCACTTCGATAAACGATACGGGCCCGTGATAGGCAGTACGTTTATGGTTTTCGTTTTTGGGTAAATTGTGCAGACCCGTGATAGGTGGCACCCTGGGTAGATAGTACTTTGGCCTGTGATAGACGGTACGTTTACAATTTACATTCTTTTTAGTAAACCGTGCAGACCCGTGATAGGTGCACCTCGGTAAACGATACGGGGCCCGTGATAGGCAGTACGTTTATGGTTTACGCTTTTTAGTAAATCGTGCAGACCTGTGATAGGTGGCACCTCGGTAAATTGGTACTTCGGCCTGCGATAGGCGGTACAATTATGATTTACGGCCCTTCGAGGAGGGTTTTGGTTTGGAATTCCGAGTCCATGCATTTTGGCATATACGCATTGCATTAGGGTGCTTGGTACGCGAGTCGTGGTTGATTTGAGTTTATGATGAGTGATTTGAATTTGAGTCGTTGTGGTACTTGCGTTGAAAGTGCTAAGTGTTATGTGTTGATTATTGTGTGTAAGTGTGATGGTTTGTAGAAACTAATTCGAAACCCAATTTGCCGTGGTAATCGCGTAGGAAATGCTAAGTGTTAAGTTGTGAACTTGAGTAGGAATGATTTGAGTTAACTCATGAATTTTTGGAAAAATAATCAGGGAAATCGATTTCCCAAATCGATTGGATGGGTAAACAGGGACTTGGCCAAATTGACAAAATCGATTAGCCAATCGATTTCGTAATCAGTTTTCAAAAATCCTTAAAGAAATCGATTGCCCAATCGATTGGGCCTTAAGTCAGGGACTCAGCCATATTCGACCAAATCGATTTGGGAAATCAATTGGCTTAAAACCTGGGGGCTCAGTACTCACTCAATCGATTTCCAAATCGATTGATGTCAGCCCAGGATTCTGTTTTCATTAAAATCCTTCACCCCAATCGATTTCCCAATCGATTGGTTCAGTGAAAATCCTCAGTTTGAGTTAGATGTTTGATTACTCATTAACTTATCCATGTCTTGATTTGTTATGTTTTAATTAGGGGATTGAGAACTTTATTTTGCTTTCATTTTTAATTGGCAAAGTATTGTATGAACTTTTCGCATATTGAAAATCCTGTTAAGGTGCATGCTTAGTTGAAAAGTTATTTTTAGCATTTAAAAACTTAAATGTTATGTGTTGACTGTTATTTTCGGTTGTGACCCTTTATAATTATTGTGGAAATCTGGGCTATGCCCTCAGATGAGACTCAGAACGGTCCTACCGGTTCGTACCCTACGGACGGGAATGGAGATGGGAACGCTTGACTGCAGTTACGTTAGGAGGATCTCACGGGGCGCGTGGAGATCACTCAGGGTGTATAGTTTTTTGGTAGGATGATCAGATTAGGTTGATGTATAGGGACTAGGCGTCCTTCTTTTTGGGTTGGAGTATTTTTTAATTTGGAAAAACTGTACTTATACTAATATTGTCAGTTTGACACCTTATTTCGAATGGGTCCCATGTACCATTTGTTGTTGTGTAAATGGTTTGGATTTATAATTGGAGTAACTTTTCCGCTGCTTGTAAATTATAATGACTCAATTATTTATCCAAAGACATTGCTTTATTTATTTCTCTGTTTTAGTTTAATTCCTTTGGAAAAAAAAAATATACCCTCGCTTTGAATAACGGGGTGTTACACTATCGAGTTAGATCTATTGAAGGACAAAAAGTCAAAGAACAGAGGATGTTTTCTCATAGAATCGTTTTCGTGTGTGAAAGATTCGAAATAAGGTAAAAGGTGAGAGAGCGTTTGAATTCATGAGTATAATATATTGTGAGATTATCGGGAAAATTGAATTTCCCAACGATTCATCTGGGGCTCGCTACGTACGACAGTAGCCCTTTGAGGGATAAATTAATTAATGTGAAAATTTGAAAATTGTGATAATAAAATATGGAATAGAAATATTTATAAGGTTTTGATTGATTTAGTTTTATTAAATGTGTAATATTTGATATTGTTGTGATATTGAGTGTCGAATGAATTTTATGTATATTTGATTAAAAGGGTTTATGTGATGTGATAATAAAAGGTGAATTTATTTTGATAGGTTTATGTGATTATGATGATGTATAATTAATAATAATGTTATAAATTTGTGATAAGTCTATGTGATGACGTATGATTGATGATAGTGATGCTATAAAATTGTGATTAGTTTATGTGATGAAATATGATTAATGATAGTGATGGTGTGAATTTGTGATTACAATATTAAAGTATTGATAATTTTTTAAGTGAATATTATTTTTTCATCATATAGGTAGAGTCTGACAAGTCTAGTGATTCTGGTGAAGTACAATTGAATGAGTCTGGTCTTGGTGGTCTACTGTTGAGCCTTAAGGCAAGATTGTTAGACCTTGGAGGTATTCAGGTGGAGAATTCCTATGTATCTAGCAGGTAGCACTCCAAATGTTGGGAGCTACCATACAACACATGTTTACCTCGAATGTCGTGTATATGTGTCTCCGGTTGAGTTGAGGGGATCTATGAGACAAGACAAATTTGAATTGTCCGTCCATCAAGATGGTGGCATAGTATCAAACCTATTAACCAAGTACTTCATAGTTAGAATGATACCACATTGTGAATTAGAGTCTACACTCGTGCATAACATTGCATTTTATTGTGATTAATAAGAAACTTCTCCAGTGTGATAAATATTAATTTTTTTTTCTCGTCTTTTTTTTACATTGTTGCTGTTATAGAGGTTTTTTTTATAGTACGCACATATGATATAATAAGAGATTTTCCTTTGGTTTTGTAAGACCCATAATTTTAAAGTACCCTTTATGTATTTTGGGAGTATTTTGGATTTTGGCTCGGAGGCTTTTTAAGCCAAAGTTAATAATATTTTGGAGTTTTTTAATCAAAAAGATATTTTGATGCCAATTAAAATTTCTCGTCGATAAATAAATTGAAATTAACTGCGGTGAATCCTTTGCGGAGAATTTAATGCGTTACGGGTGAAATGGTAATTTAACAAATATCTAGATTTGAGATATTTGTTAAGTTATATTTTTTATATATATACATGTGTGTTTGTTTGGAGGGAAAAAGAAAGGAAAACTAGAAGGAAGGAAAAGGAAAAGAAAATAGTATATAAAGGAAAGAAGGAAAAAGGAAGAAAGGAAAAACAAAGGAAAGAAAAAGAAAGGAAGGAAAATCTGAAATTTTCCATCTTCTTCCTCTGATCAACCGTGACCCCTTTTCCCTTCTCCTCCATTTTTCATTTTCTTCGCTTCTTTTTCTTCAAGAATAGTAACCCACGGTTGGGTGAGCGTTAGAACAAGGATTTCTCAACTCCACTCTTCCTCTTTGATTCGAAAACGAAGTAAAACGGTATTTGAGATTCAAACACAAACCTCCCCGTTTCACCTAGATCTAAACGTCGTTTCAAGAAGTGATAGAAGGGAAGGTTGCTCACCTCCGTGCTACGGTGCTAGTGGACCGGTTTTGGAAGCGTGGTTGCGAGCGGAAAATTTACCGGATTTACTCACGGTACCGGAAACGCACGTTTGAGCTAACGTTAAGGTAAGGGCTCTTTCAAACTTTTAGTTTGCATTTAGGGATTTATCTGTGGTTGTGTGGGAAGGAATTTGTTAGGGTTTAATGTATCGATTTGGGGAAAAACGAATCTAATGCGTTATGGGTAAAACCTTAGAGTTAGGTTTTGTTTATATTGATGAATGTTTCGTGGTAAATGAAATTTGATGTATTTGGGTGTTATGTTGTGTTGATTTGTGTTCGTCGTATTTGGCGTGTTCGTACTTGAAGTTTGTTGATTGATGTGTTTTTGTGTGAATTATGGATTGAATGTGAGAGTATATTTGAGTTTATTTCTGTGGAATTTGAAAACCATTAGAGTTAAACGAGTATTAAAAATGGGGAATCTTTTAATACCTCGGTTTACTTAATGTGCATTTGAGGAAAATGTTTAAGTTAACTGGACGTTAAGGATGGGGAATCTCTTAATGTCTCGGTTACTTAATGTGTGTTTTTGAAAATCGTTTCAGTAAATGAGAATTAAGAATGGGGAATCTCTTAATGTGTTGTTTACTGAATGTTTTGTATGGAAATCATTTAAGTCAAAAGTATATTAAGAATGGGGAATCTCTTAATATGTATGTTTGCTTAACGCTTTGTTTTAAAAATCATTAAGATAAATCAGTATTAAGAATGAGGAATCTCTTAATGACTTATTTATTTAATGTTGTTTTGAAAATCGCTTAAGTTAACTGGGCGTTAAGAATGGGTAATCTCTTAATGTCTTGGTTACTTAATGTTGGTTGTAAAGGTCGTTTAAGTTAAATGAGTATTAAAAATGGGGAATCTTTTAATATCTACATTTGCTTAACGATTGTTGTGAATGGAGTCAGTATATGCTCATGCATTTTCATGTTTTTTGTAAATCGTGCAGACCCGTGATAGGTGGCACCTTGATAAATAGTACTTTGGCCTGTGATAGGCGGTACATTTATGATTTACGTTTTTGAAAACCGTGCAGACCCGTGATAGGTGGCACCTCGATAAACGATACGGGCCCGTGATAGGCAGTACGTTTATGGTTTTCGTTTTTGGGTAAATTGTGCAGACCCGTGATAGGTGGCACCTTGGTAGATAGTACTTTGGCCTGTGATAGGCGGTACGACTACAATTTACATTCTTTTTAGTAAACCGTGCAGACCCGTGATAGGTGGCACCTCGGTAAACGATACGGGCCTGTGATAGGCAGTACGTTTATGGTTTACGCTTTTTAGTAAATCGTGCAGACCCGTGATAGGTGGCACCTCGGTAATTGGTACTTTGGCCTGCGATGGGCGGTACAATTATGATTTACGGCCCTTCGAGAGAGGGTTTTGGTTTGGAATTCCGAGTCCATGCATTTTGGCATATACGCATTGCATTAGGGTGCTTGGCACGCGAGTCGTGTTTGATACGAATCTATGTTTGAGTGTTTTGAATTTTGATTTATCGTGGTAATCGCGTTGAAGGTGCTAAGTGTTATGTGTTAATTATTGTGTGTAAGTATGATGGTTTTCGAATTCCCGTTTGCCGTGGTAATCGCGTAGGAATTGCTAAGTGTTAGGTTGTGGACTTGATTAGAAATGACTTGAGTTAATTCATAAATTGTTGGAAAAATGATCAGGAAATCGATTTCCCAATCGATTGGATGGTAGACAGGGACTTGGCCAAATGGACAAAATCGATTAGCCAATCGATTTTGTAATCAGTTTTCGAAAATCAATTACGAAATCGATTGCCCAATCGATTGGGCCTTAAGTCAGGGACTCATCCATATTCGACCAAATCGATTTGGAAATCGATTGGCTTAAAACCTGGGAGCTCAATACTCACTCAATCGATTGCCAAATCGATTGATTCAACCCAGGATTCTGTTTTCATTAAAAACCTTCACCCCAATCGATTTCCCAATCGATTGGCTCAGTGAAAATCCTCAGTTTGAGTTAGATGATTGATTACTCATTAACTTATCCATGTCTTGTTTTGTTATGTGTTAATTAGGAGATTGAGAACTTCATTTTACTTTCATTTTTAATTGGCAAAGTATTGTATGAACTTTTCGCATATTGGAAATCCTGTTAAGGTGCATGGTTAGTTTGAAAAGTCATTTTGAGCATTTAAAAACTTAATTGCTATGTGTTAACTGTTAATTTTTGGTTGGTGACCCTTTACAATTATTGTGGAAATCTGGGCTTTGCCCTCAGATGAGAGTCAGGACGGTCCTACCGGTTCGTACCCTACGGACGGGAATGGAGATGGGAACACTTGACGGCAGTTACGTTAGGAGGATCTCACGGGGCGCGTGGTGATACTCAGGGTGTATAGCTTTTTGGTAGGATGATCAGATTAAGATGATGTATAGGGACTAGGTGTCCTTCTTTTTGGATTAGAGTATTCTTAGTTTGGAAAACTGTACTTATACTAATATTGTCAGTTTGACTTCTTATTTGAATGGGTCCCAGGTACCATTTGTTGTTGTGTAAATGTCTTGGAATTTATAATTGGAGGAACTTTTCCGCTGCTTGTAAATTCTTTGACTTATTTGTCGTTGTGTTACGACTTAAATATTTATTCAAAGGTATTTTACTTAATTATTCTTTGTTTCATGAGTTTGTTTTTGAAAAAAAAAATATATACCCTCGCTTTGAAAAAACGGGGTGTTACAGGTTTCACGGTCAAATTTTGAAATGAACCAATAAGAATCCAGTTGATTGTTATATGATCATCTACTTCTTTATCAAATTTGTGACGTCTCCTCTTTATTTTGTTTTACTTCCATCACGATAGTTCTTAAACTCTTTTATTATTACCGTCGCCAGTCCCCACCACATATGCGCCGCCGACTCACGAATCTGCTCACACCTTCATGACCATGCAATGTTTTTTCCATTGTTGGATGTAATTTGTTCAGGTACTTTTTTTTTACACAAAAAAAAAAAGCGATTTCATGCTTTTGGATCTTGTCTTTTTATCCTTTACAATTTGTAAAAATGAAAAGATAGTAAAACTTTTTCCTTAACATAAAATGATACACAAATTAATATACAATTAATTACGTCGGAGCAAGACCTTCCCTTTATCAAATAAAATTAATTAAAAAAAATTGTTTTTCTCTTTCTCTTATTAATGTAAACAATTTATTTTCTTTTTTTTATTATTCTTTTTGGGGTAAAAATAAATAAATAAATAAATAGTTTATATACAATTAATTATAGGGTAACCATTTAAAAGGATGTTATAGGGATGTAGTACTCTCCCTACTCGTAATCGACTCCTGAATCTAAACGTTTGGTTCAAAATCATTATTTTAGGTTTTATCTAATTTTTTCTTTAATAAAATAAAATTAGTGGCAACTCATTTTTTTGTTGACAAATCGGACGCGAAAGCTGATGACCTTACTGCAGAATGTTGAAGAGTCAAGTTTGTAAGACCCATAATTTTAAAGTATACTTTATGTATTTTAGTGTATTTTGGTATTGAACTCGGAGGCTTTTTAGCCAAAGTTATTAATATTTTGGAGTTTATATGACCAAAAAGATATTTTTGATGCCGATTAGAATTACTCGTCGATGAATAAATTAAATTAACTGCGGTTAATCTTTTACGAAGAATTTAATGCGTTATGGGTGAAATGGTAATTTAACAAATATCTAGATATTTTGAGATATTTGTTAAAAAGTAATTAAAATATATATCAATATCTATATGTATATATTTGTTTGGGGAGAAAAGAAAAGGATATAAAAAGGAAAAAGAAAGAAATAGAAAGGAAGGAACAAGGAAGAAAGGAAAACCAAAGGAAAACCGAAACACATTTTCTCTCTCCCTGTCTCGCACGCCCAGCTTCCTCCTTCCTCCATTGTTATTCTTTTCTTTGCTTTCTTTGCTTTCTTTTCTTCAAGAATAGAAACCCAAGGCTTGGTGGGTGATAGGACAAGGATTTCTCAACTTCACTCTTCCTCATTGTTTCGAAAACGAAGAAAAACGGTATTAGGGATTTCAAAACCGTAAAACACAAACCTCCCCGTTTCATCTAGATCTAAGCTTCGTTTCATGAAGAGATAGAAGGGAAAATTTCTCACTACCATGCTACGGTGCTAGGGAACCAACTTTGGAGGCGACGTTACGAGCGGAGATTTTACCAGATTTACTCACGATACCGTAATCGAACGTGAAGGTAAGTGCTCCTTCCAAACTTCTAGTTTGCATTTAGGGACTTATCTGTGGTTGTGTGGAAAGGAATTTGTTAGGGTTGAATTGTTGATTTGGGGGAAAATGAATCTAAGCTTTATGGGTAAAATCTTAGAGTTAGGTTTTGATTATATTGATGAATGTTTCGTGGAAAATGAATTTAAACTCATTTATGTATGATTTTGAGTAAATGAAACTTGTTGTGTTTGATTGGTGGATTGTGTTGATTTGTGTTCGTCGTACTTGACGTGTTCTTAATTAATACTGATGAAATTGGATATGTGTATGGTTGGATTTGGTGGAGAAATGAATTGATGTGTTTCGGTGTGGATCGTGGATTGGATTTGATAATATGTTTGAGTTTGTTTTGTGTGGAATTTGAAAACCATTAGAGTTTAAACGAGTATTAAGAATGTGGAATCTCTTAATGTCTTGTTTACTTAATGTTTGTTTTGAAAATCGTTTAAGTTAAATGAGTATAAGAATGGAGAATCTCTTAATGTCTTGTTTACTTAATGTTCGTTTTGGAAATCGTTTAAGTTAAATGAGTATTAAGAATGGGGAATCTCTTAATGTCTTGTTTACTTAATGTTCGTTTTGGAAATCGTTTAAGTTAAAAGAGTATTAAGAATGGGGAATCTCTTAATATTTTTGTTTACTTAAATGTTAGTTGTGAAAATCGTTTAAGTTAAAAGAGTATTAAGAATGGGGAATCTCTTAATATTTCTGTTTGCTTAATGTGGTGTTGTGTGAAAATTGTTTAAGTTTAAATGAGTATTAAAAATAGGGAATCTTTTAATATCTGCATTTACTTAACGATTGTTGTGGATGGAATCAGTGTATGCTCATGCATTCATTTTGGGTAAATCGTGCTGACCCGTGATAGGTGGCACCTCGGTAAACAGTACTGACCCGTGATAGGTGGTACGTTTACGATTTACGTTTTTGGTAAAATTGTGCTGACCCGTGATAGGTGGCACCTCGATAAATAGTACTTTGGCCTGTGATAGACGGTACGTTTACGATTTACGCTTTTCTTTTAGTAAATCGTGCTGACCCGTGATAGGTGGCACCTCGGTAATTGGGTACTTTGGCCTGCGATAGGCGGTTACAATTATGATTTACGGCCCTTTCGAGGAGGTTTTGGTTTGGGATTCCGAGTCCATGCATTTTTGGCATATACACATTGCATTAGGGTGCTTGGCACACGAGTCGTGTTTGAATCAAGTTATGATTAAGTGTTATGTATTGATTTTGCGTGTAAGTGTTACTGATTGTAAACTATTTCGAAACTCAAGTTGCTGTGGTAAATGTGTTGGAATTGCTAAGTGTTATGTATTGATTATCGTGTGTAAGTGTGATGGATTGTAAAACTATTTCGAAACCCAATTTGTCGTGGTGATTGTGTGGGAATTGCTAAGTGTTAAGATTTGGAGTTGTGTATGATTGTGATTGAATTAGTTTATGTATTTTTGGAAGAATAAGCAGGGAAATCGATTTCCAAATCGATTTGATGAGTTGCAGGGACTTTGCTAATTTGACAAAATCGATTTGCCAATCAATTTTGTAATCTGTTTTCAAAACCATTTAGGAAATCGATTTGGAAATCGATTGGTATGTTTCCTGTTTTCTTGAATCTTGAAAATATATTGAAACAATCGATTTGGCAATCGAATTGGCCGCATTAGAGGAGCTCAGCCATTTTGACAAAATCGATTTGGAAATCGATTGGCTTTAACACAGGGCTCATCTACTCATTCAATCGATTCCCAATCGATTGATGTAAGCCCAGAGTACAGATTTTACAAAAACACCTTCAAGCAATTGATTTCCCAATCGATTTGCTTAGTGGAAATTCTTATTTGAGTTAGATAATCGATCGCTCAATTGGTTCATCAATGGATTGGTCAATTGTTTATTACCTGATTGATTTAAGACTTATTTTGACTTCATTTTTATTTGCAAGCATTATAATGAACTTTTAGCATATGGAAAATCCTTTTAAGGTGCATGCTTAGTTGAAAAGTTATTTTGTGCATTTAAACTTAAATGTTATGTGTTAACTGGAAATCTGGGCTTTGCCCTCAGATGAGAGCCTACCAGTTCGTACCCTAGGATGGGAATGTAGATGGGAATGCTTGACTGGAGCTATGTTAGGAGGATCTCACGGGGCGCGTGGAGATCACTCAGGGTGGTATAGCTATAGTTTTTTTTTGTAGAATGATCAGATTATGATGACATAGAGGGAACAAATGTCTTCTTTGGATTACGTTATTTTGAACTGGAAAACTGTACCTTTACTAATATTGTCAGTATGACATCTTATTTGAATGAGTTCCATGTACCAATTTGTGTTGTGTAAATACTTTGGGTTCATATTTCAAGAGAACTATTCCGCTGCGTATCAATATATTGACTAAACATTTATCCAAAGTATTTCCTTATTGTTTGTCTGTTTTTATTTTAATCTCTTTTGAAAAAAAAATAAACCCTCGCTTTGAAAATCGGGGTGTTACATATATGATATTATATAAAATTTCATGGGAGTGTACATTCCCATCATCTCACTTAACAATAAACCCATCTATATCGCAGAAGTTATCTCTATTTTGAAAATGTCATTAAATATTTCTAAAAAAATATTTATTTTTAAATTTTCTCAAAAGTTTTCATACTTTGTTTAACTTGACTAATTCAAAAGTGTATTTTATACATTCGAATTGATAAATTTAAACGTGTGTTTTTATGTATTTAAAAATATTATAGATGGAAGAAGAAACACCCAACAATTTTTTACCAACTTTGTAACAAAAATGGGTACTTTAATGGTATGAGCCTAAAAAGTCCAATCAAATATACTAGAAAATTATACCTTATACCTCACTTATATTCATACTCCACATTATACAAACTATCCATTTTACCCCTTTTATTTTATTTTAAAAAAAAAATTACCCACTAAACTTTTGGAAAACTTCAAAAAAGGCTTTCCAGAACACATGTTTTTTTTTTTAAAATTGAACTTTGTATCGAAAAACTTAAAAAAAAAATTTCAGTATACAAATTGCAAATTCTCAAAAATACATATGTTTATCGAAAAAAGTTTTCTAGTACACAAAAAACACACTTAGAGTTTAGGGTTTAAACCCTAAACACTACCAAAGCACACTTGTGTACCGGAAAACTTTTCAAGTTTTCCAGTATACAAAGGTTAGGGTTTAGAGTTTAAACCTTGAATCCAACCAAAACATACTTGTGTACTGGAAAACTTAAAAAAAGTTTTCCGGTTCACAAAATCAAATTTTTTAAAACACATGAGTTCTAGAAAACTTTTTTTTAAAGTTTTTCGGAACCAAGTTGAATGTAGTGGAGGTAAAAAAAAATTAAAAAGGGTAAAATAGGTACTTTGTATAAAGTGTGAGCGTAGAAGTATAAGTGTGGGGGTACAAGGTATAATTTTCAAGATACTATTGATAAGATACAAAAGAGGACTATTGCGAGGTGGAGTGAACAAATACAATACCAAAGTTCAATCTAGTAAAATCGTCATGTGATGACCTCGATGTTCATCCATCGGGACTTCCTTGGTGGCCCATGAATACAAAGACAAATTATTCTAAAAGCACCAACATACTATCACCACTCCACATATCACGAATTACAATTAAACCAAATAGTGTTCATCGCCTATCTCAATGTATAGTTACACCTCTAATAACAACAATTCCACCATGACCTCAACGATCATCTCATCAATAATAGCAACAAAATGGAGTCTAGCCACTCTTTAAATTGGGTTGACCCCCATGTATCACACACCTTACTCATTACTCATTATACATGTTATTTTCTAGCACCCTACCTTACTTTGGCATTAGTATCTTTGCAGGTACACCCCACCACTTGGAGATTGGAGCATACGACAAGTAGGAGCCCAAATCCATATTCCACCAAATTTGGTTCACAATCCACATCACCGTTATTGATGACCAACCTCTTAATTTCATGCAAGAACATTGGCGCTCACCATGGGGCCTCGTCAAAACTTTCTTAGGCCTCAAGATTCCTACAACATGTCAATCATTAGAAGTAGTGTTCCACCAAAACCAACTCAAGAATATCCAAGTCAACACAACAGGGGATCAAATGTTAACAATGGTGATCCCAAACGCCGAATGCCACCACCATGGAGTCAACCTAACGCAAATAGAGTATCTTCTCATAGATAGTATTTTTCCTCTTCAACGAAGTAGTACGGAGATGCCAATATATCATTGTCACGATATCCTAGTCGAAACAAAATGGGTGACAAAGGACACAATGAAGGAAATAAAGGTTTAAATCAAAAAACTTAAAAGAAAAATGACAATGAAATGATCAAGGAAGACTGAAACGGTCACAAATTTCCTCTACCGAAAGTGATAATCGTGGAAGTATTGTGATCTCATACTCCGGAAGTGAAGATTCTTCCAAGTTTCACTAGGAGAAAGAAGCACAATGAAGATGCAACGCAACTTCCTTTCCCTATATGTTTCTGCATCCCGATTGTGGAAGAATACGATGGAAAGATGGATCCACAAGAACATCTAACCTCTTTCAATGCTAGAATAAAGCTCCAATGAGCATCTGATGCCTAAAATGCATAGTGTCCCCATGCACCTTGAAAAGAGTTAGGTTATTGTGGTTCTCGCACCTCCCTATATGATCAGTCAAGTCTTGGATGCAACTTGCCAAGATGTTTGTATCTAGGGTTACAATTAGTTGAATAACTAAAAAATGTACAACTTGTTTAGTGGGCTTTATAAAAAGATCAAACAAATCCCACAATTCATTAATGGATCATGGGCATTGAACTAGTAATTGCCAATGACTAAAATTCAAAATCGAAAAGTTGATACAAGAAGGCCACTTACAGAAGTACATAGAAAGAAAAGACATGCACAGAGATACAACAAAGCCTAGGTCAAACAAAAGGAGTTCAAGGTTCCAAAATCCTTGCGAAGGTTCATAATCCCTCAAAAGAAGAAGACTCAAATAAGAAAGAAGAAAACACCTATCACATTCTAAGTTTGCTTGCGCAAAAATAAAAAAACACCTTAGAGCTATTAAGTTTGTTTGCGCCTCAACCCAGATCGTAAACATGCTATCAATTATCACATTCTCAAAAAAGGACTATAGAGTACATAGACAAACACCAAGACAATCCAATGGTTATATTTGTGGGTATGGCAAACTGTAATGTCAAACACAACTTAATTGATCAAGGTAGTTCAACCGATATTATGTTCGATGAAGCCTAGAAGTAGTTAAGTCTACCGACCATGATGCCAAAACCCTACAACGGTACTTTGGTAGGATTTTCGAGAGATAGCATTGAAGTCTTAGGGTTCATTGAAATATTGATAATGTTCACAACAGACATAGGAAAAAAGTCAATTCCCGCCAAATTGTTGGTAGTAGAAGGAACCTCAGCTTATAACATGATCGTCGGAAGGCCGATCCTTAGCGAATTAGGGGCCACAATTTCTACACTTCGCTTAGCGATGAAACTCCCTATAGAAAACATGAAGATCACCACAATGTATGCGAATTAATAAATAGTCAGACAATGTTATGTCATTAGTCTTAAAAGCTAAGAAAAGATCCAGAGGGAAAACACATCCATTTTAGGGAATACTAAGAGGAGTGCAAGTTCTTTGAACTAGATCCAAGGGATGACGACAAACATAGGTCGCAACTTCTAGAAGAACTTATGGAAGTTAAAAGAAACGAACCAAAAAATGTTACAGAGGTCGGAACACGACTTGCACTTAAAGAGGAATCTATCTTGATAGAAACACTAAGGGACAACATGGACCTATTCACATGGAGATCCACCAACATGCCTGACATCGATCCAAAGGTGGTTTCCCACCGCCTCGCCATTAACCACACCGTCAAGCTATTTATGCATAAGATAATAAAGTTTTCGGGAGAGAAAAGAGTTGTAGTTTAGGAGGAAACATGAAAGTAGGCAACAAGTGGTTTTATCAAAGAAATCACATACCCGATGTGGCTCGTGAATGTCGTAATGGTGAAGAAAAGTACTAAAAAATGGCAGATTTGCACAAATTATATTGACCTTAACAAAGTGTGTCCAAAAGATTGTATGCATTGTTGAACATAAACATGCTTGTGGACTTGGTTCAAGTCTAGGGAAACAATAAAATCCCAAATTTTAGCAAACTTCGTAGCATAAATGATACACCTGCCAAACCTGGAGCCACGGATCCTCTCTATGGGAGAATCTTCCAAAATCAATGGATGTGGCGCAATGGTGATTTTGGAAGGGCCAAGAGGACTCAATGTGCACTTGGCCCTTCGATTTGATTTCAGAATTAGTAACAATCAATTCGAGTACGAAGCCATGATAGGTGAACTAAAACTAGCATGGGAAATGGGAGTATTGCATCTTCAAGTAAATAGTTACTTCCAACTAGTAGCAAATCAGGTCAAAGGTGAATATCAAGCAAAAGAAGACGCACTAATCAATTACCTTAGCAATGTTGAGTCCTTTATGGAAAAAGAAATTTATAAGGAAAATAAATCGGAATAAATTTCTTACAATGTCGGTGTCACTCATCATCGTCGTTCTCTGTCGTTTGTATTTTCTTTCTTGTTCTTGTTTTCCGTATGTGCAACTTCCTTGCTTACTATTCACAATGGGCGTACATTCTTACGACACTGGCCAATTTTCTCCATTAACTGTCCAAAAACTTGATAGTGGTTCAACAAGTACATTGAATCGTTGCAAGTAATAATAAAATTGTAGTACCAAGTGTCGAACACAAAGATTACATTAAATTATTGAATTATATTTTAAGTGAGAGGGATAATTATTATTAGAGACGAGAGGATAAAATATTAGCCTTTGGATTATCTAAACGCTTCTGATTTCATTCCAATTAAAAAATTGCACGTGACCTTACTCAATCTTCTGTTGCTTTGTTTTGTTCCTTCGGTAATCAAAGAAGCCTCCTTGTATGAATTTACCATTAATCTTCATCGACATTGGTATTGATATTGCTCGTTGTTTCAGTTCACAATCGTCACTGTAATTTGTACGAAGATACATTTCTTTATTTTCTCTTGCAAAAATTGTTTTGATTAATTTGTGTTGATTAAGGATTAGAAGAGAGAATCGAAGAATCTTCGCGAAAACTTTCAATTTACCATACTAATTATGAATAAGTTAAAAATTACAAATATTAATTTTTAATAACAATAAGGAAATCAAGCGATTGGCATATAGTTTACTGAATTACAATATTATTATGAAGAAGCTCTTAAAATTCCAATATAAAACAAGAACCAATCTAGTTGAATGTTTGATTAATTTTGGAAGAATGGATACATCGTTCGAAGAGGTGGGCCTAAAACCTGATCTAAACATTGATTCATAAATCCTAATGGAGGAACATGTGTTTGTCGAGCAAAAAGGAAGAAAATGAGAACAAGAAATCAGAGATACTGAACAGGCGCCGACAATCTGTGAGAGAAAGATAAATATTGAATGGTGAACATGTGTCCTTTGTTAATAGAAGGAATTATAATCTTGATCAATTACTTCCAACGTAAAGGCTAATATTTCATCCTCTTGCTCTCACAATAATTATCATCTCATTTTACATTAGAGAAATTTTATAATACAGTGAGAGAGGTTATAATTATATATAATATTTATACATTATATAGTCAATCATCACATACATGTATTCATTTATTTCATTTACACAATTACACATGTATATATTACCACCTCATGCTATGAATGATACCTTAAGTCTATAATGACGTCGTTGCCAAGGATTGTTGACTAATTTTCAAACAAGACAAAGTAGTATACTTAAGTTTATTTTTATTATATTTCAATTAAAATATAAGACAAATTATATTTTAATAAATTTCCATAAGGTACTTTAAATTGTCATTATTTCCTTTTTGGTAATTATCTACTATTGAATGTGGTTCTCAGTTGGTATGCAAGGTGGAGAATTTGAATTTCTATTCGATTTAGAAATAGAAAAATTGCAAAAGCTAAACAAGAGAGATGCGTTAGAGAAGCAAAATAAGTGGGAACAGAGGCATTGAAAGAAACACTTGTTACCGAACTTCCATCAAGTGATCTATACTAAGTTAGAAGATGATGAATCCATCCCCACGACCTCGACGTGTTCTTGGAGATTCGGTAGAAGAAAAATCAAGGGCATATGACTCCATGGATAATAAGCTACGGGCACAGTTCCTTTTGAAGTGAAAATCATCTATGTTGAGTGTCATGAATAATGAATTGTTCTCAAGTGCTAAAGTTGAAGATCACAATCAACGCTTAACAAATTTCTTTAGATATGTTGTACAAACTAGCCTTCCAGCATGACTGATGCATAAAGGTTAAAGTTGTTTTCATTTCCCATTAACATGGAGAGCTAAAGATTGGCTTTCATCCATTCCATTTGGGATGATACATACTTAGGATGATTTGGAGAAAAATTTATTACATAGGTAATTTTTAGTTTCAAGAGTTTAATTTAGAAAAAGGCGGAATCAAAGTTTCGAGAAAAGGATGCTGAGAACTTATATGATGCCTGAAGAGGTATAAATTGCCTTGTTAAGAGGTTGTCCAAGGCATGGGTTTTGATGAGTTTATGCAAACATTTTTCATGGTTTAAGACCTCAAACAAGGATGATGTTGGATGCTTCAACCGAAGGGATCTTTGGGTATGTGAATTGTGTAAGAGGTTGTGAGTTTGATTGACATATGGCATTCAATTAAGTATCGGGATACAACATGATAGAAGATCGTCCATAAAAGGTTTGCTTGAAGTGGATGCCAACACTACTACGTTCGTGCACCAAAACATTGTCTTCTAAAATATACAAGGAAACTAAATAGTCAAAGGTGGTTCTTAGATTCTAAAAAAGTACCGTGGTTGCTGCACAAACAAGTTATCAGTGTGAATTTTTGTGGTGTAGGTCATGAGGAATGGTGAAAGTAGCCGAAAGAAGACGAAAAGGTTATCTTGAATGAAAGTCAACAATGACAAGGTTGAAATGGCATATTTCAACACCTGTAATTAGGGTGGATGAATCTTCTAAATTTCTCCTTGAAAACGAAGGACCAGGTTTCCAACCAACAAGTTCAAACAATAGAAGAAATGGGGACCATTATTGGAAGAATTCTTATAAGTTTATGCATGTCGCTAATAATCCGAGAGAACTAATAGGAGGTCAACAAGAGTCAAATGGGGCAATATCCAAGAAATAGCAGAAAAATCTTAGTGGGAGTTTTATCCAGTAAACATTTTGATAATCTCAATAATTTGAAAAGTACCAAAGCCACAAGTTTGAGAATTGAAAAGTGACTTCACCACCTACTCCAAAAAAATGAATGGAAGAGGTGGTAAGAGTCAACTAGAGCGAGAAAGATAGAAGGAATCAAAATTTGAGGGTACATAGGTCAAAAAGGATTGCAAATACATCAATGTTAGATCGATGAAAGTTCAACATTGAAAGAAGTCACAAATTCAAATACTAAACAGTGAGGGGATAAGCCTAAAATCGTTATCCCCTTATGTGATAATTACCTACCCTCAAGGAAGAAGAAGAAGAAAGAAAATGATGAGCAAATTGCGAAGTTCATGGAGATTTCTCTCAGTTGCAGATAAACATTCCTTTTCTGAGGCCATTGGAGAAAATGCCTACTAATGTTAAAATTCATGAAGGAGTTTGTTGACCAAAAAGAGGAAATTCAATGAAGAAGAAGCAATTTCACTTATTGAGAGGTCAAGTGCCATTGTTAAGAGGAAGCTTCCGTCAAAGTTTAAAGATCTAGTAGTTTCACTATCCCTTGTAATATTTGGTAAAGTAAATATTGGAAAAGCTCCTTATGATTTAGATGCCACATAAATCGCATGCGTTATCAATGACGCAAAAGCTAGAAGGTGGGGAATGCATACCTACAAGAATGTCGAACATCTTACTAATAGCGCCTATCAAGCGTGCTTATTGTTAGAACCAAGTTGGATTTAAAAGATCTTTGACCTTTACTTATTTTGATGATAACAAATTATTTTGTGTGGAAACATTTTAAAGCACTAACGTTCTAATTTTAGTGTGCATTATCCATATAAGGTTATTCCTATATGAGTTCACGTTACATCCTCTGATCTTTTGTTTAGTTAAACGGACACAAGTCTCCACTCTATTCTCTACAATCCTATGTCTGTTAACATGCTCTAAAATGTGCCTCTAGTGACTTTATCTAATATAAGAAAATCTCTGATTAGTTTGGTCTTGTTAATCATAACAAGCATCTGGTTCTCAATAATTGTAAGGTCACCAACCGAAATTAAAAAATATCAACAATAACATTTAAAATTTTATGCACAAACAACCTTTCATTTTCATACTCTTGAAAGGGTTTTCATATGCAACATTCATAAACAAGTTGAAAAAAGAAGTTTAAACAAAACTACACTGTCATATTTGAATACAACATCTTTGTATTCGAATATAGTGTTGTTTGCAAGTCAGTAGCAAACCAGCACATCTGTATTCGATTAACAACATCCTTGTAGCCGAATACAAATTCAATTCAGAATGTAGTTAGCAAAAACAGGATGTTTGTATTCGACTACAACATCCTTGTAAGTAGCCGAATACAGATGCAGAAAAACAACAGAATTCGTTCGAACGTTTCGAAGGTTTCGAAATCAATCAAACACTTACAACAAATCCAAAACAATCACACTTAACAATTAAGGCACAATAACAACAACAACTGAGTATCCAGACCAAATCACCATAGCATATCAAACACGACTCGCGTGCCCCAGCACCCTAATGCAATGCGTATATGCCAAAATGCATGAATTCCGGAATTTCCAAACCAAAACCCTCTCGAAGGGGCGTAATCTAATTGTATCGCCTATCACAGGCCTGCACGATTTACTAAGTGTGCCTATCACATGCCTTACACTGTTTTCTAGAGTGCAATCGCTCACAAATCAACACATTCTAGGTGCAATCTCTCACGGATTAGCACGATACGATATCCCCGCGCAAAGGATAAGATGACCAACAAAACACATGGAATCATTTTGTGGCCCATCATGGTCACATATTCACCATGGTAAACCATCGCGATCCCTTTTACTATGAAATGCATGAGCATCATACTCTAACTCTTTCCCACAACAATCATTAAATAAATATAGATACTAAGAGATTCCCCATTTTTAATACTCATTTAACAACTAATGATTTTTAAATTCACACAGAGCATACTCCAATACATTTATTTTTCCACAACCACACATCAAATCTAACCCACTATTCACATTAAATTCGGATCATTCAAATTCCACAAAACTCACACCAAGCTCAATCGTCAATCAATCATAAAATTCCACAAATCAAACATAACTCATGCCAAATTCATCTTCACAAAACACACCTCAAACATCTCAAATTACATTTCCTCAAACACACATAGATGACTTAAATTCATTTTCCACCAATTCACATAATCGCATTAAATTCATTTTCTATAATTTCACCCGCCAAATACATAAAATTTATTTTCCACAAACACACACATAGCCTCCTATATGTAAGCTAAAAATTTGGAAGAAGCTCTTACCTTAACAGTAGCTTTAAAGTGCGATTACGGTACCGCGATCAATTCTGATAAAATCTCCGCTCGATCGTCACTTCCAAAGTTTGTTCACTAGCTCCGTAGCGGGAAGATGAGCAACTTTCCCTTCTCTCTCTTCACGAAATAAGGCTTAGATCTAGAAGAAATATGGAGGTTTGTGTTTGACGGTTTTGAAACCCCTAACACCGTTTTTCTTCATTTTCGAATCAAAGAAGAAGAATGAAGTTGAGAAATCTTTGTTTTCTCACCCACCAAGCCTTGGGTTTCTTTTTTTGAAGCAAAAGAAAGCAAAAGAAGAAGAAGTAACGAGGAGGAAGAACGAGATTTCGCGAGGCAGGGAGAGGAAAACATTTTCTTTCCTTTTTTTTTCTTCGGGTTTCTTTCTTTTCCTTTTCTCTCCTTTTTCCTTTTCCTTTCCTTCCTTTTTCCTTTCCAACACGCACACACACACACACACACACACACACAACAATATAATAAATATATATATATATATATATATTAAATTAAACACCAATATCTAAATATCTAGATATTTGTAAAAATCATCATTTCCACATCACCTCCCATCACTTCTCAAACCATTTTGATAAAAATATCTACTCTCGTCGCAACTCTATTGACAGATAAATTTTTTAGCAACCCGAGATATTTTTAACAAAACTGCCTGATATTAAATTCTTCGTAACATAAATAAATTATTTTTCGACCAAAGATTCACCGTACTTAATCTAATTTATTTATCCACGAATAATTTTGATCGAGGGCATCAAAAGATATTTTTGGGCATTAAACTCACAAAATATCAATAACTTGGCTAAAAAGCCTCAAAGTTCAATACCAGAATACATAAATTTGAATTTAAAACTAAGGGTCTTACAAATTTAGCCTTGTTAAAACTGTTTTAAAGTGAAACACAATTCAAACCCTTTCTTTCTTGTGTTTTTCGGTCTACATTGGGAATCATTGCTCATTCTCAAAGTTGAGTGCTTTGTTGGAACCAA
>PGTU02016830.1:0-32195 GCA_002896215.2 Cicer echinospermum | reverse complement strand
AACGAGTTTGATGATTGTAATTAATTATGAACAAGACATTTTGTATAAAAATAAACCTGCATAAGTATAAGTTTTGCAGACACTCCTCCGTCACAATATTCATCTTCCTTTTCCTTTTGTATCCTTCTCCAAATCTAACAATGGCTAAATTGGGGAAGATCAAACATCTTGTTGATAACCCTTTCTCCCATCCATTGATGAATAAAACGTTCAGACTCAACTTGTTCTCAGTTTCATCTCTATATATATTCTCATCCTCCTCAAACTCTTCTTCTCTGTTTTCTTTAGTTTGTATTCTGACAAAGTCTTTATTTTCCCTGCTTCTCTAAGTAGTTAGTTTCCCTTCATTTCTGTTTTTCTCTTCTAGTTTATTCTCTTAATATAAAAAGAGAGAACATTTTTCTCTTTATAATTTTGAAGCAAGAGATTCTAATGAATAAAAAAGGTATTACTCACAAATGTTCTATTTGAATATGATCATTAACACTATAAGTATATTCTCACAACCACTTGAGCTTTCAATGGATTGTGACTCATGCTCAAGACAAGGTATACTATAGTGGTAGGTGTATCATAAACTTCTAATAGCAACCTTTCAGGGTTACGTATCATTTATAAATCACATTAATAATCATTAAAAATGTGCAAGCAGTAGTAGTATAGTACTCACTTTACTCTATCATAATTTTATCATTCCACTTTTCTATCATATTTTATCATCTAAAATATATGTTTCATTCAAATTAATTATGATAAAATAGTGATTAAAGGTTTTAATAAATCAAAACTAAAACAAAATTTTAAAAAACAATCAAATTTGATTAAACACAATTTCAAAGTGTTAACTCATGTCGCAATGCTTAAACTTCAATAACAATAAGAGAATCCCAAATTCATATTTGTTTGATTTAATATAAATTCAAATATCAAAATTACTAGTTAATAATCTAAAATTCTCAATTAAATATTAGATTTATTAATTTAATTATAATTCAATTATAAAAGATTATAATCTTAATCCTAATTCAGTTAGAAGTAGTAAGATGTCCAATTTGTTAAGTTAAGCACAACAAAGAAAATTAATTTTCTTAGGGTTGAAAATATTTAATCTTTTGAATTAATTCGGTACTTTTATAGTTTTATTTTGAGTAACCTATTTAATTCTTATTAATGATTGGAAACATTTAGTCTGGATTTTCACAACAAAAAACAAACAAACTCAAAATTACACTTGTGTCCAAAATATGAATGAGAACTACTACTTCATAATAATTAATTGTAACAGGGAGATCCAGCGAGGACCACAAATAAAGGTCACAAATGAAACAAGTTTTCACATACTAACATAAAAAAAATTAAAAACACACTTAGCACACGATATATGAATTGCACAAAATATAGATGATTCAAATTTCAATCTCTTGTTCTACGTACCTCAGTTTTGAAGTTAATTGAATTTCATAATCTTATAATTCCACCATGTGAAAAGCAGATCTTATTAATTCCCACTACTTTTTAATTTCATTTCTGACTTTTCTCATTTAATCTCTGGAAGGCAGATAAAATAGAGAAACCTTGCAACTTAAATGGAATAAAAAACTTGTTGCAATAAATAATTTTTTATGAGATGTCTTTAAAATTGCTAAAGAAAACATACTAAGAAGGAGAGACTAATTAATGAGTTGTTTATTTAAAATTAATTTTAAATAAACTTAAATTGATGTATTATATATATATATATATAAGAATTAGTATCTGTTAAAACTTTTGAGACTAAATTTTAATTTTCTTGATGTAATGAACTAATGATACAATCTTTTGACATGAATGCACTAAGTGGCTCCTTAGGTTCTAATTTATAGATTTTTTCTTACTATCATCGATTAATGACATATGCCAAATGGAGAAACTTTCAATTAATATTTTCTAACTTTATTTTTTTCCGGACAACATTAAATTACAAACGCAGATGTTGATCACGAATATCACATGTCTTCAGACATCACCTTCATCTCTTGTCTCGTCTAAAGGAACTTGTTAAGATAATATTCCATGTCAATTCAATCAGTTAGTAATTTTCTAATCGAAATTTGCCTAATCTTAAACTTTATTAATGAAATCATACAATAAATCATATATATTATTATTATTATTAATGCTATGATCATAATAATCATCACCCCTTTGAATAACAACTCCTATTAAAACAAAACTGAATTTTAAACTTAGTTTGAATTAATTAGTAAATTTTTTGATAATATATTCATTAATGATTAAGAAAAGTGGTTGAGAATATATTCGTTAATGATTAAAATATATTTCTCCTTACTTTTCATTAGTATCCAAATATTAATTAATAGGTACTTTTTATTTTTTCCTCTTACTTTATTCCCTAATTACAGACAAATTTTATAACTGAAAGGAAGATATGTCTAAGAATGTTGATTGACAAAAGAAGAAGGTCAAAGTGTAGGAGAAGACGTGTCCATGAACTTCAAATAAAATAAAGCATAGATGAAATTAATTATTATTATACTAGTGGTTAGGGATTTATGAAGTATTATTATTATTATTATTATTATATTTAGAATCATTAGCTTAGCTGTGGGACAGAAGGAGCTTCACACATAAATATGATACAAAAGTTGTACTTGCCATTTGTGTATTAATTAATTTAACATTAAAAGAGCTGAAATTTTGACAGCAAAATATTTTTGCAATGGTATTTATCACGGCCACAGAGCTGATTATAAACTTTAGAATTAAACCAACATGAAGTATGGTGGTCTTTGAATTAGAGTGATATCAACATTGAACAACATAAATTAAAAAAAATATATATGGCAATTCTAATTCTAATAAATATACAAAAACGAAGAGATCTATGACAAATTTATATAATTTAATGCATATATAAAAAATAAGGTCCAATCAGATGTTTATTATTGAAATATAATCTTTTTCTTGGATAGATTCTCATCTTAATAGTGGTGAGTTCATTAAAAGTTGGTGAATTCAACTAAAAGTAAATTAATTCTACAAAGTATTTATCATTTATATTTTCTTTCATGTCAATTTGTATCTTAATTAAATTCTTTGTATCTATAGGATGCTTTTACATCCTTATTAGTTCTACAAAATAATAATATAAACCTAAAATAAATTTAAAGTATTTTTTTTTGTTTTCGACATAAAAACAAAAATAGCTATAATTATAACTTGTCATAAATATAATAACTTGTCACACATAGTCTGCATTATAAATTTTTTTTATATAGATCCTTAAATATAAGGTAAAATAATTAAAAGAACATAAACATAAGCATATTATATTTTGAAATTAGATATTATTGGTAATTATTCAATTAAAAACAATTTTGATACAAACCATTCAAATTACATTAATTGATAAAAAAAAATTTTCAAACATATTTAACAAAATTTATGTCACATTCGTCTCACGTTTAACTAAAAATCAATCTTTTTAAAATTAATATCAATTTCTATCAAATTAAAGACATGCTAAAGTAATTTTTTAACTATAATTTAGCAATTATTATAACTATTAAAAGTTATGTTATGCAAATTCCAATTGTAACAAAAGCAATTGAAATAAGATTATTTAATTTAATATTTTGCATCTCTATTCATCCAACAAAATTCCAACTATCCAAAGCACAAGGATACTATCTAAAGCACAGTAGTGAACCTTGCAACTTAATTGTATAAACAAAAATTGTGATAAATATTTTGGAAGGGCCAAAAAAATTAATAATTTAAAAGGTCCCCAAAACAAGCCCCCTAAAAAATTTGTGGGCTATAGGAGGCCCATAGGCCCACTTTATAAAAAAGAATCAATATTTTTTTGAGAAATAAGTTTTTCAATTTTTTCACCTAAATTTTTTATTTATTTTTTTCTATAAAATTTTCGATTTTTTTCGATAAAATTTCTGATTTTCTTTCGATAAAATTTTCTGACTTTTTTTCGATAAAAAATTTTGATTTTTTCGACAAAAAAATGCCCGATTCTTTTTCAATAAAAAATTTCCGATTTTTTTCGTTAAAAAATGTCCGGTTTTTTCGATAAAAAATTTCCAATTTTTTCGATAAAAAATTTTCCAATTTTTTATTCGATAAAAAATTTCCAATTTTTTTCGATAAAAAAATGTCCGACTTTTTTTGGATAAAAAAATGTTCGTTTTTTTTTTCGCATAAAAAATTTCCTATTTTTTCGACAAAAAGTTTCTGTCATCTTTTTTTCGATAAAAAATTCACTTTTTTTTAATATAAATTTTTTTTTTCAAGACAAAAAGGCCTATGGGCCCTTAGGCCCCCTCCCTTAGGCCCCATTAAATAATGAGCCTAAATTAATGGCCCCTTAAAAGATTATTTTGGATGGGGCCTAATAATAAAACAAAAAAAGTAAAGGGGCCTTGTAGCTGAGGCTTTTTGACGGCTCTATTGAAAAGTGAGTACAATTGCTTAGTATTAATAATACTTCTTTTGTCCTTAAAAAAACAGAAAAGAAGCTTATTTGAACAGTACTTCACAAATATTAAAAAATAGAAAATAATAATTTTACTTATTTTATTTATTAAGAATTAGTATATTATTATTACCGTTAAATAAAAATATTAAATTAAAAATAACATATATAATATTGATTAAATATTACAATTAAAGACAAAATTTTTAATATTGAATAAATAGAGTGATCAATTATGTTTAAGAGTATTATGTTTT
Source organism: Cicer echinospermum (assembly GCA_002896215.2). Lineage (NCBI taxonomy): Eukaryota > Viridiplantae > Streptophyta > Magnoliopsida > Fabales > Fabaceae > Cicer > Cicer echinospermum. The sequence goes on along the minus strand of PGTU02016830.1, from coordinate 27,452 downwards.
GAAGTAAAATATTGATATTCATATCAATTAACTATACTAATAATTTATTAAAAATAGTAATTGATGTAACTCAAACAAAGTTTTTGCCCTATTTACAAGACAACTAATTTCCACAAATGGAAAACAAAATTCAACCAGAAGCAAGTTAATATGGATACATTACAAATTTCAAACTACATAAGAGCTAAGAAGAACGAGTGAAATATCTACCTCTAGGTAAATGCAAGAGCACAGACACTCCAATGGAATTCATAATACACTTTCACCCCTGCACAAAAGACAATAAACTCAGATGAACTCAAATCCAAGCACACAAATCACAAGCAAAATTAAGCTTTGCTGGTGAAGAGACAGAGTGTGAAGAAGAGAGCAAGAGAGTTGTTTTACCTTATAACATTAATTCGAACAAATCCCAAAAGGAGATCGATCTTGAACCAGAAGGAATGAATAGAGCTTGAGAGAGAGAGAGAGAGAGAGAGGAAATCCGATAATGTAGGGCTCCATTCTGATATTAGTAGTGTACTTTCAATTTGCAAAGGGTAAATAAATCATTTCCATTTTTTTCTTTTTGAGTACCTCAATTTGGGGAACTCAAAAAATACATATAAGATGTGTTTGAAGAATTTTTTTTAAATATTTCCCAAATGTCTTTCCAATTTTCTAATAAAACTCCCAAACAAGGAGGAGGCTAGCCATAAGCCTCCCCCTTCTCTCCAAAAACCTCTCAAACACAACCTAAGAGAACATCACAATTACCTAAAACTTTTTAATTTTACACATTAAATCCTCCTCCTATTATCAACTCGTGCTTTTTTGATGTTGATCCAGCTTGTAGATGCTCGCCACTGGATTGAATCTGGATGAGAAGAAGATATTGTTTCAAAGCTCAACACTATAATAGACTCCAAATCATATTCTTAAATAAGGTACACATTACCTTATCAAGCTTATCCCTGACAAACCTCACTGTTTGATTCATGGAACGGGAGGGAAAATAGTCCTGTTTATAGAAACATGTTATGTAAGCATCAGGTAACAAAGGTTTCCAAGATGGAAAATTAATTTCCAATAGAGATATGAAGATAGCAGAACAACTGAAAAATATTAGTGTATATAGACTTCTTACAATTGATCCTCAGATTCAAGCTTGATTAAACAACATGTAATGCAAATAAACTATCTGTGGCAATATGTCAAACAGAGACTGTACTTTTATTACAGCAATCATACACGAGTACATCATAGAAGTTCAAAGAAACAATGGTAATGTAGTTACAAGGTTGGTTCCTGCCAAGATTCGAGAGCTTGGCTTCTCCCTTCCTTTCCTTAATTCAAAATAACCCCATAACCCCTTTTCTATAACTTCCCTATTTATTATAATTCGTTAAACACACAAACTGCCAACACATAATAAAAATTGCACACTATAATAAAAATTGCACACATAATAAAAACTGCACAATAACTGTTCCTTAATTAGAGGTCTAACACATTAATTTCAAGAGAGAAGTTTTGTTCATTCTCCCAAAACAATTCTTCCAATTCAAAGGAGATTAGTAAGTAGAAAGAATAAAATTATTCACGTGTGTATTATATTATATAATAAAAATAAAAAAGAAGCAACAAACCTCGTTAGAGGAAACCATTCTTTTTGGAAGATTACCGTCGTTTGACTTTGCTTCAAATTCTGCATTTCTACAGTTAGGAAAAATTGATGGGAAATTCAACAACAAATACAATAACAACTCTAACAGAGCAATATGCAGCGGATAATCAATTTCCCAAACTTGCAAGAATCTGTGAGGAGCAATCAAACAAATAATCACAGCAACTAAAATCACCATCACAAATGACACAATAATTTTTAACGTGGAAAAAACCTTCTCAATGTGAGAAGTAAACAACCATGGGACCAAGCCAGAGCTCCACTATGATCAAAATATGGGTACAAGAGAGTTTCTAATATGGCACAAATTCGTGCTCAGTAACCAGCCAAAAACAACAAGGTAACCAGCACAACAATCAGCCAACACAATGAGAAAACAAACATGAAATTGAGAACAAAGTTTCAGCAAAAAAAACCAGAACAACTTGCTGCTGTCCGAGTTCAATTTCTCCCACCTCAGACCTCTGATCGACGATCCAACCGGTCATATTGAAGTACCACGAGTCACGAACCTGCTGTCCAAATTTCAGCCCGATCCGACGGTGAACGAAGGAGAAATCGCGAATCTAGTGCAGCTGCTCTGTTTTATGCGAAAATAGGGTTTGCTCTTCCTCTCTCTCTTTTCTCTTTTCCTCTCTCTTTGAATTCAGCTCTTGCACGCCCACTAATCTGACCTCTCTCCACTTGGTTAAGTGAGACACATGGACTTGCACATATTGGGCCTTTCTCCACATAGGAAGGGAGCCCAAAAACCCAACATATCTCCCCCTCACAACTATGTGGAGGTGACCGCCAAACTTGCGATCTCACAGCAAGTTTCAAACTTGCTTCTCGGTAATGCCTTGGTCATCATATCAGTACCATTATCATCTGTATGAACCTTGGCCAATTCCAACAACCCAGCATCCAAAGCATCACGTATCCAATGATACCTAACATCAATGTGCTTGGACCTAGAATGAAAGGTTGAATTCTTACCAAGATGAATTGCACTTTGATTATCACAAAATAGCAAATACTTATCTTGAACAAAACCAAGCTCCTGCAAGAATTTCCTCAACCATAACAATTCCTTGCATGCTTCTGTAATGGCAATGAACTCTGCCTCAGTAGTGGACAATGCAACACACCTCTGCAATCTGGATTGTCATGCCACAGCTCCCCCTGCAAGCTTAATCAAGTAGCCTGAAGTAGACTTTCTAGAATCAATGTCTCCAGCCATATCAGAATCAGTATATCCCACAAGAGTAGGCTTATCACCTCCAAAACAAAGCCTCAAACTGGTAGTACCACGAAGATACCTCAAAAATCCATTTCACAACATTCCAATGCTCTCTACCTGGATTAGACAGAAAATCTACTAACTGTACCAACAACATGTGCAATATCAGGCCTTGTACACACCATTGCATACATTAAACTACCCACAACAGATGCATAAGGAACTCGTGCATATCTGACTTTTCAGCTTCATTGGTAGGACTCTGACTAGTACTCAATTTAAAATGAGTAGCAAGAGGAGTACTTACAGCCTTAGCATTTTCCATCTGGAACCTCTGTAACACTCTTTCAACATAGTGTTCTTGTGACAGCCAAAGTTTCTTCTTGTTCCTGTCACGCACGATTCTTATACCAAGAATCTGCTTAGCAGCTCCCATGTCTTTCATGGCAAATGACTCGCCCAATTGCTTTCTCAACCTGTTAATCATGGAAATATTTTTCCCAACAATAAGCATGTCATCAACATACAATAACAAGATAATGAAATCATCATCGGCAAACTTTTTTAACAAAGACACAGTGATCAGAAGTAGTCTTCCTGTAGCCTTGCTCACACATAACTGACTCAAACTTCTTGTACCACTGACGCGCGGGGCCTGCTTCAAACCATATAGACTCTTTCTGAGCCTACACACATAGTCTTCTTTGCCCTTAACAAGAAAACCATCAGGTTGCTTCATGTAAATCTCTTCCTCCAAATCACCATGAAGGAAAGCAGTTTTACATCCATTTGCTCTACCTCCAAATCAAGAGTAGCAGCCAAACTCAACACAGTTCTAATGGATGACATCTTCACCACAGTGAGAAAAAATCTCATTGAAATCAACACCCTTTCTCTGTCTGAAACCTTTCACAACTAATCTGGCTTTATATCTTGGAGATGTAGAATTGCTTTCTTGCTTCACTCTGAAGATCCACCTGTTTTCCAAAAGCCTTCTTTCCCTTAGGTAGTTTCACCAAATCAAAAGTGTGATTATCATGCAAAGACTTCATTTCATCTTGCATAGCATCCAACCACTTCTTCTTTTCATCACTCTCCATGGCTTCATCATAACATTCAGGTTCGCCTCCATCAGTCAAGGTAACATAGTCATCAGAAGGATACCTGGTGGATGGTTCCTCTGCCTAGTAGACCTCCAAACTTGAGCTTGAGGTGGTTCAGGAGCATCACCAAGATCCTCATCTTGTGACATCTCATGTTCTTCTTCAGCATCATCATTAGGAACATCAAAATCATCTCCAAGCTGCTGATCACCAACATCACCATGTTGCTCATCATTCTGAACATTATTTCAGCAGTATCCAGATCATGTGTAGGCATCCGAACTGGATCAACATCAGACAAACCATTATCAATCTCAGGTGTAGTCTTCTCCATCTTATCAAATGTCTTCAATGGTTTGGTCTTCCCATGAACTTTCACATCACGGCTTCTAACAACTTTCTTCTCAACTGGATCAACAACTTGTAGCCAAATTCATCCTGACCATAACCGATAAAGATGCACTGTCTTGTCTTTCCCATCCAACTTGGATCTCTCATCCTTTGGAAACATGCACATATGCTTTGCAACCGAAGACACGCAAATGATCATACCTGACATTCTTGCCAAACCCAAATCTTGTCTGGCACCTCAGCATTCAAAGCAGCTGCAGGACTCAGATTAATAACATGCACTGCCATGTACAATGCTTCACCCCAGAAATGCTTAGGCAACTTTGCTTCAGAAAGCATACACCTAACTCTTTCAATCAACGTCCTGTTCATTCTCTCTGCTAAACCATTCAGCTGAGGGTTTAGGAGGAGTCTTTTCATGTCTGATATCGTGCTGCTTGCAATAAACATCAAATGGGACCACAATACTCACCACCATTGTCAGTACGAATGCATTTCAACTTCTTGCCTGACTGTCTCTCCACCATAACATGGAACTCTTTGAATTTCTCCAGAACTTGGTCTTTGTCTTCAAAGCATAGACCCAAAGCTTTCTGGAAACAATCATCAATAAAAAGTAACAAAGTAAAGTGGCACACTAATTGACTTTACCTTCAACGGACCACAAACATCAGAATGCACCAATTCAAGCAACTCTGACTCCTTGAGGGAAGGATGTTTCTTGAAGGATACTCTAGTCTGCTTACCAGCCATGCAATGAGAACATTTCTCCAACTTTGCACTCTTTAATCCGGAAGTACATCCTTTTTAGCTAAACAATTCAGCCCCTTTTTCACTGATATGACTAAGCCTGCGGTGCCACAAAGAAGCCTCCATATCCATGGCATTCACACTGTCTTTAGCAACCAATGCTTTAGTCCAATACAGTTTATTAATTTTCTCCCCTCTGGCCACAACTAAGTTACCTCTGGTGAGTTTCCATTTTTCCTGAACCAAGTTGATATCATAACCACCATCATCAAGCATCTGCACAGAGATCAAATTAAAGCGAACATCTGCGAGCATGTTTGACTCTCTAAGCAACAACTGCACTCCCATGTTGGTCTGCAAACAAACATCACCAATACCAACTACCTTGGACACACCATCATTACCATCTTCAACACTCCAAAGTCACCAGAAGTGTTTAAGATGTGAAGAACTCCTTCCTTGGTGTAACATGCAGTGTAGCACCACTATCAATAATCCACATGCTCTCATCTGATACAAGATTGACTGATCATAGTCACAGAGAATAATCAGATCATCACAAGTAGCAGTAGTAACACGGTCATCATGATTCTTATCTCTCTGCTTACTGTTATTGTTTTTGCTCTCCCTTTTCCATATGAAAACAGTTCCTCGTATGTTGCCCCATTGTTGTGACAATAATTGCACTCCTCATTCTTGTGTCTGGACTTGGACTTACTTCTGTTGTTCTCTGCTACTCGCACTTCTGTTATTCTGTCTGTTCCCTTTCGGTTCCTTTCTTTGACTTCGGGCCCCTGTTCTCAGTGACAAGTACCTCGGAATGAGATGAAGTACCTTGTGCCTTCCTTCTCATCTCGTCATTAAAGAAACACTTCCCTTTACACTTTGCAAGAGACAACACCATCAGAAGCTGAGTTTGTAATTGAAACCCGAAAAGTTTCCCAAGAATCTGGTAGAGTATTCAGTAGCCATAGTCCCAACACTTCATCATCAAATTTGATACCCATACCTGACAATTGATCTAGGAGCCTTGAAAAATCATTTAAATGATCTGAAATAGAAGTCCCCTCCTTGTACCTCAAATGCTCAAGAGTTCAACAAATACAACTTATTATTCCCTGATTTAGAAGCATACAAAGATTCAATTCTTCTTCCACAAGGATCTTGCATGTTCCTCATTAGCAATGTGATTATAAACATTGTCTTCTACATATTGCCGAATAAAACCACAGACCTGCTGATGTTCAAAACTCCAATCCTCATCAGTCTTGGATTCTGGCTTCTCAGTACAAACACAGGAAGATGCAAATTCTTCACAAAATAACAGATCCTTCATTTTCCCTTCCATAAGTGATAATTAGTGCCATTCAAACAAATCATTCTATTTGTATTTGCCTCCATCATTCAAACAAGTCAAACAGCCCCTTAACCAAAGAGCTCTGATGCCACTCTGATGGGAAATTCAACAACAAATACAATAACAACTCTAACAGAGCAATATGCAGCGGATAATCAATTTCCCAAAACTTGCAAAGAATCTGTGAGGAGCAATCAACAAATAATCACAGCAACTAAAATCACCATCACAAATGACACACTAATTTAACGTGGATCCTTGTTTAGCCCATTCCGAATGTTGGGACTCCTTCGGACTCTCCCAACAAAAATGCCCAATTATACACCTTATAGTTCAACTTTATACACATAGCCTTAGCTTTAAATGGAAGCAAGAACAACTGCAGAACTCTTCCAGAGAAATTAATTACCTTTGATTAGGATTTAGATGTTCTGATAAGCAACTGGTGCTTGATGTAATTACGGACCTAGAGCTTGAGCAATAGTCTCTTTGGATCTTCCAGCTGAAGTTGAAAAAGAAAACCATTACAGAAATTCAATAACAAGCATGTGTAAGTCCTATATAGTGGTTTTTGTCAAATAGTGGTTATACCAGCACTATAGCTATAGCGCAGAGGAATTCAAAATGGTTTCGCTACAAACTCTCAAGAGTGGCTATAGCCACTGTAGCACAGTGGAATTTGAACAAGGCAATATTTCCCACAATCTGATATTGATAACACTGCAATATAGCATGCCAATATATTAAAATGTGATAGCCATAGTAAGCTTTAATCTTTACGGTTCAGTCGAGCTAAAACCTCCCCTTCTTCTTCCCTCCAATTTATCCTTTGTATCCGACAGACTCTCAAAATGAGGGCATACGAAACCTGTAATCAGTCCGAGGAAAACAAAATCATCCAATTTTCTTTCGCAAACCTGCAAATATAAGTCATCCTTCTCCAAAACACTCCATACCCTACTCTTAAATTCATTATAGGACTACTTTGTCTAACAAGAAAAAACCTAGGCATTGCTGAAAGACGAAAACTTGATCCAATAAACATCGGTGATTGCTCACAGTCTTCTGCATCCATTGGCTTACACCTAAAAAGATAACAAAGAAAGATTCAAAAAAAATAACCAACAGTAAGAAGAAATCAGGAAATTGATTTTGATTGATTAGTATTAAGTGAGTTTACAGTAAAATGATTATCTTTGGATGTGTTGTTGACGTGAAAGTGAGTTTAACAATAAATTTGAGTGTAAAAATTTACGTTTGGATGGATGAAAGTAATCTATTTTACAATCCACTAAAAACTCAACCTAAAATCCAATTCATTTCATCGTCCAATCAGTAAAACTCAATCAAATTCATCCATTAACAAATTTTAATGGATGGATATTCGATCCATTCATATGTAAAACTCATCTAATATTACATTCAAAAATATGTGCTTTCTTTATCAAAAAATAAAAATAAAATAAAAATAAAAACTAATATTCATTGTGCTTTCTATGTACAAATGATCCGTACAGAAAACTGCATGTATGAATAATCGATAGAAGTATAAGTGACATTTTCAATAAAATTTAATAGAAGTAAAAATTGAAGTATGCATGTACATATGAATAGAAGTATAATTGGTCTATATAAGTATATGAATGAAAACCAATCCTAGACAAAAAAATAGTGATCTGTGTTAATTACTTTTGAATCGTGTCAATGATCCAAGTTATAAGGATCCTAATTACATTTGGAGGGTACTTAATCTTCTATTCTATTTCCAGACACTTGTTTCCCTTTTTCATGTCCCTCTATCTCTATAGCAGCCAGGCCAAGAAGGGTTATTGTCAATAGTATTTCATTCTTTCCCTTACACATCTAATCAATTCTAGAGGCAAAAATCAATTGTAAGTCTTGAATCCCCAAACATACAAAAATTGATTTTAAGTCTTCAAAATTACTTTTGCTCTCCCCAAAACGAATACAAACATGCACCAAGAGACTTACTCCTCTACTTCTCCGTATGATGAAAGAGTTGCAGCAATCATCGCCGCAACCTAATGACGGAACGTTCCTCACAATCAGAATATCTGCAAACTCCCAAAATAGAAAAATCAAAACCATATATGAGGCATAAAGTAAGTGAATAAAGAAAACAGTTTTTGTTGAGCTATAATGGATAAGAAGACAAAGAAAACAGAACCTGGTTCATCGCAACGTGTAGACCACGAACCGCATGGGACTCGTCTTTGCAACGAGGCATCTAAGAAGTGATTTGAAAGTCTTGATAATATACCTAATTAAAAAAAAAAGTTATACATGTGATTCGTGAAAACCCAAATTAAAGCACTAACAAGCTCTTATATACATACATTAAAGGCGTGTTTGTATTAGTTTATTTGACTTTATCTAGTGGCATAAACACTTATGAAAACAGCTATAGGAGCTTAGGATATGTCGATAAGTTTATTTCGGTTAATTTCAAAGCCTTAAAAGATTATACAAAAACAGTTGACTTTACTTTTGTGCTATAAAAAACATAAGCATTTAAATGCCTGTAAGCAGCTTAAATAAGCTGTTTATCCACCATATAAATTGTTGTTCTGAACCCTCTGATTAAAAAAGCAGTGACCCTTAGCCTTAATGTCAAACTTCAATTCAGAAAAAGAGAGAGTACACATAGAAAACTGAAAGTACCTCGATCGTGACAATCATGGTAATACTAGAAGCGATGATCTGAGTTCTGTTTCACTGCATTGGCGTATGAAGCAAAAATCAGTACCGATGGAAGCATGTAACCGAAACCTAACAAAGAAAGGAAATAGTACCTTAGAAAGCTCAATATCACTTTTTATCAATTGATGAAACAATATGAAATAAATCATTTTTTATATATAACTTTATGGAAAAAATTAGTTAATAATTTCTAGTATTATTTAGTATTTTAATAATTTGTTTTAACTTTGTTTAATGATATTTTTAAATAATTTAATAAAAATTATTTAAAAAATTATTTATAAAATTAAATTTTATTTTTGAGAAATACTTTTTTAAAAAAAGTATTAATTTTATTGTGTAAGACAATCTCTAATTGAATATGTAAGTATTGAATATTATTTTTTCAATTGACAAAAATAATCTGAAAATAGTTTGTTATTTTAAAATAAATTTTTATTAAAAAATCATATATAAAAAATAAATATCAAAATCGTCTGTTTAATATCTAAAATAAACGAACCCCACGATGAAGATTTATTTTAATTAGGTTGGAAGAATTATCATGCTAATAAAGATTTGAGTGGTATCTCAGCAGGAAGGATAACATGAGTCATAATATAAGTATGTGGATTAATAAATCTGTTCAGCTTGTTCTCTTTTTGTAGGTGAAATTATTACTTCATCCTTCTTAGCAACTAATCGCATTTTGATTAAAATAAAAAACAAATGTAAACTTACTCAATTATTTGTAAACAATCATTGGTATTGTAAAATAAAATGGAAATAATAATTTCAAAGCGATGTCTAGAATATAATATCCTTCCAGGTCTCACTATATCAGAATTTTTTGATGTTTTCTTTGAATCCAAAATAAGAAAAAACACGAATTGTATATAATTAATAGCTTATTTTACTTTTAGACTTTAATAAATTTGGTGTTAAAATAATTGATAAGGTACATGCAATCTCTGTACATATTTGACAAATTTGAGTGTTAACTAAATTTGCAATATGATGCATAAATGCCTTGTAAATGGTTGATATGTTTGCTCAAATCTCGTGCATGAGTTCAAATCTCCCGAGTAGGCAAAAATCCACGATCTAAATGCTAAGCATACAATAAATCTCATGTCTTGTAAATCACCAAGTCAAGAATGAAAAGGAAAACCTTGGGTGTCCAATAGCTCTAAGAGAAAATTCAGAAAAAGGAGAGTTAAAATAAAAACTGCACTTTAGACAAGAGCATGATAATCAAAATCATTGTACATACATAATGTGATATGAATGTACAAATTATTATTCCAGGTCGGGGAACAATCAAACAGCCTAGTTTTAGCAATCATTCACAAGTGTTGTGCTCTCCAGGTCAACAGCAAAATTCTCACCACTATTCATCGTCATCACAGGATGACTCTTCATGTCTAGACTCCTTGGTTTACAAACCTCAGAAGATTTACTAAGCTTTGCAGATTTAAAGCCTTTAGCTACCAATATCTTCCTCTTCAACATTTCCACTTTATCCTTTAAGTTCCTGTTGATAGACAAAGATATCGAGATTGGTTGAAGTTGCGTACGAAAATAGAACAAATTAAATTGGAAAAAAAGAAGAATTGAATGAAAAATACGAAAGATAAGCATACCTTTGCTCAACAGATTCAACTTCTTCTATCATTTCTGCCAGCATCGATCTGCTCATAGTGACAAACATTTGATCAAAATTTCATGTTTGTAGTGCATTATACATCTTAAGGGTTAAAATTTATGATTGAAAAGAAGTAGCGGAAGGAAAATAATGATCATTACCTCTTCTTCTTCCAACCGATCATCCACCTCCCGCAAATCCTCTTGAATCAACTTCTCAAATTCCTTGTACTCGTCTCTAAAGATAGCATTCAAAAGCAATCAATATCATTCTATGTTTCAATCCTTTCTACTGTAATAGAAATCTTCCAAATAATTAAACTAGTTTCTACATAATCAAAAATATACAAGATAGTTCTCCATACTACACTAAAAATGTAAATACAATGCAAAAAACATGGACACACCAAGTATACATTTATTTATTTTATTCGATTAAAAAGACGAACAAGAAAGGGAAAATAGAAATATATTTTATCCACAATTGGTAACAATTAAAAGAGATATATACTTAAATAATCCCAGATAAAGAAAATAGAAATAGCCACCTCCTCCTTCTCTCAAATATGTCACTTTGACATTTTATATAAATTAAAATATATTGGTTAATTTGTATACAAATATAAAATTATAAGTTATTTTATATGAATTCCTTTTATTTCTCTGGTTACCGTGCGTGGCGTGCGATTTTTGTGTTGTTTGTTTATTTGCATTTAGGAATTTAAATCTCTTTTTTTTTCTTTTATTTTTTTTTACATGGCTAAACCATATAAACCATATATTTTTTTTCAAACTATTAGTTGATGAACCCGAGTCTTTTTTTATTCTTAATTGTACTTAATCACAACGCTAGATAGTGAGTTAAAAAAAAAAAGTTAAGACATAGAACCTCTGACCCAAACAAACTATTATAAAATTAACTTTTTATATGCTAGTAGATTGTAGATAATTAAATCATATTGATATAATTATTCTTTTATTTTTTATATTATATTTTCTTATAAATGTAAAATTATTAAATATAATAATTATTTTAAGACAGAGGAAATTGATATAATCCACATAAATTTTTTTAATATAAGCAAATATCAAATTTATGTCAATCTCTCATTTCAAAACAAATTTGAAGGTTGTAATATCATGCGCAAATAATTATATAATAATATTCTCTCACCCAAAGAATAAAGAAAAGTTATGGGTTGCTTGACAATTAATCCAAGTAATTTCAAAAATTAAATTGAAATTGGGTCCTTAATTATTACAATTTCCAATACAAATCTACAGCTCATAGTTTTATAAATATGGCACACACTAGTGTGTTTTATCCTCGTCTTTAATTTAAAAAATGAAGATATTTTTTATGGATGCTTGATTCAAAATCTTTATATGCTACTTTTTATTGTGTTGTTGTTTATTTTAATAATATCTGGTGTGTTAATGCATGGTTTGCACGTACATATTTTTGTGCATTTAAAATATTATAAAGAACAATATATATAATATTTTATGATATATTTTTTAAATTTAGTGTTCATTTTTTCTTTTTATTTAATAATTTTTTAACCTAAAAATTTTAAATAATATAATATAATGCTTAGTTTATATACCTTAAATTTTCTAACTACCCCGAAGATTAGACATTTAATATATTAAGATCATTAACATTAACACCTTTATAATATTTAAAATAATACAATGACATATTTTATTAACTAAAGATGTAACACAACAGTTAATCAAATCACAATCAGACTTTAAACACAAAACAGGAAGTAAAAGGGATTAGAGTCTTGAAGCCTTCAAAACCCAACAAGAGTAGATGTAAGTCTACCTGAAAAACATGAATTTCAATTGAATAATTACAAACAACTGAATTATATTAGTTAGAATAATTACAATTAGAAAATGGAAAACACTATAAAATGTTACCTTTATTTGCCCTCCATTGTTCTGTCCAATGACAGGCAATGATATATCACCTTTGTCTTGAGCATGAGTCACAATCCATTGAAAGCTCAAGTGTCCGTGAAGAATATACTTATAGTATTAGTGATCATATTTAAAGAGAACATTTGTGAGTAATACCTTTTTTATTCATTAGAATCTCTTGCTTCAAAATTACAAAGGAAAAATGTTCTCTCTTTTTATATTAAAAGAACAAATTAGAAGAGAAAATCAGAAATGAAGGGGAAACTAACTACTTAGAGAAGTAGGGAAAATAAAGACTTAGTCAGAATACAAATTAAACAAAACATAAAAACAACAAAATAAAAGGGATATAGAGAGTCTTGTAAGCCTTCAAAACCCAACAAGAGTAGATGTAAGTCTACCTGAAAAACACTGAATTTCAATTAGAATAATTACAAAACACTGAATTTGTACGTGCAAACCATGCATTAATTTTTTGTTCAATTCATATATCGTGTGCTAGTTGTGTTTTTATTTTTTTATGTTAGTATGTGAAAACTTGTTTCATTGTGACTTTAATTTGTGGTCTCGCTGGATTTTGTTTACAATTATTATTATGAAGTAGTAGTTCTCTTCATATTTTGGACACAAGTAAATTTGTTTAATTGATTTTTTTGGACAAGTTTTATTTAAATGAATTGAAATTGAAGATTGGGCAACTTAAATTTGCAAACAGGTAAAATAGTTCATGATTTTGTATGATGTCAAGTAAAATTGATCACTTTGTTAACTTGGGTTGAGATTATCTAAGTACATAGTCAAATAAGTGCTTAAATTAGAAATTAAATAATATTTAACTTTATATATACATAATCGTTTAAAAAATTACATTATATATCATTCGATTAATTGAGAGGACAATATTAGAAATATGCATTGCATTATGCCATTTGAACCAACTACAGAAAAATAATAATTAATTAAGACAATAAAATATTTATATTATTTTAAATTTAATTCAATTTTCACTTATATCTATTAATTTTATTTTATTTTGATTTGGATATTTAAATTACATTTTTTTACATTATTTCTCTAGTTGCCGTGCGTGCGTGCGATTACTGTTGTTGTTTTGTTTATTTGCATTAGGGATTTGAAAAATTGATTTTGCCATATTTGTCTCTTTTTTTCATAAGAAGGTAGACAACAATAAATAATATTTGATTCCTTCTTTAACTACTTCCTTACCTGTCCATTGCATATGTTCATATTAATCCAAAATGGTCGATGCATTGAAGATTCCTTACAACATTGATATGATAGCAACCTTGCAGCTTGTAGTAACAACTTCCCTTTAACTAATATTTAAGCCTCCCTCGCTTCAGTGAGTTCATCATAGTTTGGATTATAACTTTTAACATATCAAACTTAATGTCGCTAAATAAATTTTCTAAAATCTAATCATCATTTTATATTATTAGATAAAATTTTTTTTTTCAACTATATCTTTTATTATTACTATTGCAAATTTGTCTTCAAATGGGTCATATTAATAGTTAAAATTATCTTTATAACTTTAATAATTGTGGTTCAAATATCCACAATTGAAAAATAAACACTGGTTAAAGATAATTTTTTTTTATTTTCCGCTTTTTCTTTTAAATATATTATTTTTTTAAATAATGAAAAGTTCAAATTGAATACGTTTATACATAAAATAATATTTTAAAAATAAATATTAATACATAAAATAAACATATTAAATACATTATATATTTTTTTGAATATACTCGAAAATGACAAGAAAATTATAATAAGAGAAGTAGTAGTAGTAGAATTAAGTTAATTTGGTTTAAATATAAAAAATTTCTTATAAATGTACAAAGAAATCAAATAAGAGAACTTGTGAAACAAAAATTAAAACTTCCTCCCCAGCTGCACCTCTGTCGCCGGTGTTTGCTCTCTTCTTTCGTGCGCAGTAGATGAGCACGGCCATTAACATGGCCACTACGCCGTAGAAGATGATAGGACAAGCCATTTTGGCCTGTGATGGTTCAGATCAGGGTGTTGAAACGTGACATGGTGGAAGATGGGGTCGGCGGCGGTGGTGTTGGGCGAGGCAGTGGTGGGAGAGGCAGTGTTGGGCGAGACAGTGGTGTTGGGAAAGGACATTTTCGGAGGACTTTGAAAGAATGAGGAGGATGAGAATGAGGATGATGAGAATGAGCATGATATATGTATATATATAGGATGAAATCCATAGGTAGATGAGTTTGGATGTTTCATTAACTGATGAGTGAGAGAAGGGGTTATCAATTTTCAAATCCCTAATGCAAATAAACAAAAAACAACAACAGTAATCGCACGCACGCACGACAACTAGAGAAATAATGTAAAAAATGTAATTTAAATATCCAAATCAAAATAAAATAAAATTAATAGATATAAGTGAAAATTGAATTAAATTTAAAATAGTATAAATGTTTTATTGTCTTAATTAATTATTATTTTTTCTGTAGTTGGTTCAAATGGCATAATGCAATTCATATTTCTAATATTGTCCTCTCAATTAATCGAACGATATATAATGTAATTTTTTATAACGATTATGTATATAAAGTAAATATTATTTAATTTCTAATATTAAGCACTTATTTGACTATGTACTTAGATAATCTCAACCCAAGTTAACAAAATGATCAATTTACTTGACATCATACAAAATCATGAACTATTTTTACCTCTTTGCAAATTTAAGTTGCACAATCTTCAGTTTCAATTCATTTAAATAAAACTTGTCCAAAAAAATCAATTAAACAAATTTACTTGTGTCCAAAATATGAAGAGAACTACTACTTCATAATAATAATTGTAAACAAATCCAGCGAGACCACAAATTAAAGTCACAATGAAACAAGTTTTCACATACTAACATAAAAAAATAAAAACACACTAGCACACGATATATGAATTGCACAAAAAATATAGATGATTCAAAATTCAATCCTCTTTTTTTCTACGTAACTCAGTTTTTGAATTAATTGAATTTCATAATCTTATAATTCCACCATGTGAAAAGCAGATCTTATTAATTCCCACCTACTTTTTTAATTTCATTTTCTGACTTTTCTCATTTAATCTCGAAGGCAGATAAAAATAGAGAAACCTTGCAACTTAAATTGAATAAAAAACTTGTTGCAATAAATATTTTTTTATTGAGATGTCTTTTAAAATTGCTAAAAAGAAAACATACTTAAGAAGGAGAGACTAATTAATTAGTTGTTTATTTAAAAATTAATTTTAAATAACTTAAATTGATAGTTTTAAATATACATATATATATATATATATATATAAGAATTAGTATCTGTTAAAACTTTTGAGACTAAATTTTAATTTTCTTGATGTAATGAACTAATGATACAATCTTTTTGACATGAAATGCACTAAGTGGCTCCTTAGGTTCTAATTTATAGATTTTTTCTACTTCATCGATTAATGACATAATGCCAAATGGAGAAACTTTCAATTAATATTTTCTTTATTTTTTTCCGGACAACATTAAATTCAACGCAGATGTTGATCAGATATCACATGTCTTCCGACATCACCTTCATCTCTTGTCTCGTCTAAAGAACTTGTAAGATAATATTCCATGTCAATTCAATCAGTTAGTAATTTCTAATCGGAAATTTTGCCTATCTTAAACTATTATTAATGAAATCATACAATAAATCATATATATTATTATTATTATTATTATTAATGCTATGATCATAATAATCATCACCCCTTGGAATAACAACTCCTATTTAAAACAAAACTGAATTTTAAACTTAGTTTGAATTAATTAGTAAATTTTTTGATAATATATTCATTAATGATTAAGATAAAAAGTGGTTGAGAATATATTCGTTAATGATTAAAAATATATTTCTCCTTACTTTTCATTAGTATCCAAATATTAATTAATAGGTACTTTTTATTTTTTTCCTCTTACTTTATTCCCTAATACAGACAAATTGTTATAACTGAAAGGAAGATATGTCTAAGAATGTTGATTGACAAAAGAAGAAGGTCAAAGTGTAGGAGAAGACGTGTCCATGAACTTCAAATAAAATAAAGGCATAGATGAAATTAATTATTATTATACTAGTGGTTAGGGATTTATGAAGTTATTATTATTATTATTATTATATTTAGAATCATTAGCTTAGCTGTGGGACAGAAGGAGCTTCACACATAAATATGATACAAAAGTTGTACTTGCCATTTGTGTATTAATTAATTTAACATTAAAAAGAGCTGAAATTTTGACAGCAAATATTTTTGCAATGGTATTTTATCACGGGCCACAGAGCTGATTATAAACTTTAGAATTAAACCAACATGAAGTATGAGTGGTCTTGAATTAGAGTGATATCAACATTGAACAACATAAATTAAAAAAATATATATGGCAGATTCTAATTCTAATAAATATACAAAACGAAGAGATCTATGACAACTTTATATAATTTAATGGGAATTTCTTTGGATCAATCTCACTATATTGAAAAGATCCTAAAGAAATATGATTACTTTGACTGTAAACCTTCTTACACACCATATGATCCCAGTGTAACACTTTTCAAGAACTCTGGGGAAGGTGTTAGACAAACTGAATATGCGAGCATCATTGGCAGCCTCAGGTATGCCACTGATTGTACTAGACCCGACATTGCCTATGTCGTGGGATTGTTTTGCAGGTTTACTAGTAGACCTAGTATGGAGCATTGGCACGCTATCGATAGAGTCATGAGATACCTTAAAAGGACCATGAGTCTTGGATTACACTATCAAAGATTTCCTGTCGTCCTTGAAGGATACAGTGATGCTGATTGAAACACCCTATCAGATGACTTCAAGGCAACCAGTGGCTATGTTTTCAGCATAGCCGGTGGTGCTGTATCATGGAAATCGAAGAAACAGACAATATTGGCTCAGTCCACTATGGAGTCTGAAATGATAGCTCTAGCTAATGCTAGTGAAGAAGCAAGGTGGTTGAGATGCTTGCTAGCAGAAATCCCTTTATGGGATAAGCCGTTACCAGCTGTGTTGATCCACTGAGATAGTACCGCGACTATTGCAAAAATTGAGAATCGTTATTATAACGGTAAGAGACGACAAATACGTCGTAAGCACATCACAGTTAGAGAATTACTTTCGAATGGAGCTGTTATTGTGGATCATGTACGCACTGTTGAAAATTTAGTTGATCCTTTGACGAAAGGATTAGCTAGAGAGAAAGTCCAAAATACATTCAAAAGGATGGGACTAATGCCTATAGATAAATGAGTCACTTATGATGGTAACCCGGCCTAAAAGACTGGAGATCCCAAGAATTAGGTTCAATGGATAATAACATGTCATAGTGATATGAGATGAACATGCTATGTTTAAAAATGAGAAGCATGATTCCTGAAGCGAAAAAGGATGAGACAATAGAAACTCTTAATGAGATCTATACTCTATATGGAGTGGGTACCTAGTGGCTACAGGAGTACTCTTGATAGACTCACCTACGTGAATGTGGAAGTGGGGGCCGCTTCCTATGGAATTTCGAGGCAGAATTCCTAGAGCGTTCACTAGACTGGGATACACGTGCAGGGCCCTAAATGCACGGGCTTTTGAGAATACACCTAATGAAAAGGTTGTGTGTGGGTTTGATGTCAGAGATAGAGTTCAAAACTACGAGTTACTCTTGTTGAATCTGAATCCTACTCGCTATGCAAAGGTTCAAGTCGAAAGACACCTTTGTTTATGCACAATCTTATAGAAGCGTTTGACGCTATTCAAGAATCTATTTTTAAATTCAAGTGGGGGATTGTTGGAAATGATGAAAAAATAAATGACATTGATGATGGCTTTTAATGTGTGAATTGAAAAATGAGAAGTCCCACATTAGAGGGAACACACTCATTTATGACCTTTATAAGGAGTTAGTTTCACAATTGGGTTGGGCCCCAAGGGGCACCGCAATTTTGTGAAGGAGGGAGAACGCAAGCAAACGGACCACCACACGCGCGCGCGCCGCTGCCTGCCTGCCCGTCCGGCCGGTTCGGTTCGGGTTGTGGTGTATTAAAGTCAATGTCAATGTTCAGATTCATTCAAACCCTAAACAGACTAATCTTGTGTCCTTTGCTTAGTCAGTCAATCGACTGGCATATAGAGGAAACTCCGATACAGTGAATCTGGCTGTTTTATCTGGGGGACTTCGTGGTTGATAGTCTGCCTTGCACAATTTTGGGCAGTGCCTCGAAACGTCTTAAAGAGAGCGACCTAGTCCGCGACTCAACCCAGTAATATTTTCGGTGGCATATATTGTTTTCAAAGGTTTTCGAATTTTAAAAACAACAGAAATTAATTTTCCATCTTAGAAACCTTTGTTACCTGATGCTTACATAACATGTTTCTATAAACAGGACTATTTTCCCTCCCGTTCCATGAATCAAACAGTGAGGTTTGTCAGGGATAAGCTTGATAAGGTAATGTGTACCTTATTTAAGAATATGATTTGGAGTCTATTATAGTGTTGAGCTTTGAAACAATATCTTCTTCTCATCCAGATTCAATCCAGTGGCGAGCATCTACAAGCTGGATCAACATCAAAAAAAGCACGAGTTGATAATAGGAGGAGGATTTAATGTGTAAAATTAAAAAGTTTTAGGTAATTGTGATGTTCTCTTAGGTTGTGTTTGAGAGGTTTTTGGAGAGAAGGGGGAGGCTTATGGCTAGCCTCCTCCTTGTTTGGGAGTTTTATAGAAAATTGGAAAGACATTTGGGAAATATTTAAAAAAAATTCTTCAAACACATCTTATATGTATTTTTTGAGTTCCCCAAATTGAGGTACTCAAAAGAAAAAAAATGGAAATGATTTATTTACCCTTTGCAAATTGAAAGTACACTACTAATATCAGAATGGAGCCCTACATTATCGGATTTCTCTCTCTCTCTCTCTCTCTCAAGCTCTATTCATTCCTTCTGGTTCAAGATCGATCTCCTTTTGGGATTTGTTCGAATTAATGTTATAAGGTAAACAACTCTCTTGCTCTCTTCTTCACACTCTGTCTCTTCACCAGCAAAGCTTAATTTTGCTTGTGATTTGTGTGCTTGGATTTGAGTTCATCTGAGTTTATTGTCTTTTGTGCAGGGGCGAAAGTGTATTATGAATTCCATTGGAGTGTCTGTGCTCTTGCATTTACCTAGAGGTAGATATTTCACTCGTTCTCTTAGCTCTTATGTAGTTTGAAATTTGTAATGTATCCATATTAACTTGCTTCTGGTTGAGTTTTGTTTTCCATTTTGTGGAAATTAGTTGTCTTTGTAAAATAGGGCAAAAACCTTGTTTGAGTTACATCAATTACTATTTTAATAAATTATTAGTATAGTTAATTGATATGAATATCAATATTTTACTTCAAAACATAATACTCTTAAACATAATTGATCACTCTATTTATTCAATATTAAAATTTTGTCTTTAATTGTAATATTTAATCAATATTATATATGTTATTTTTAATTTAATATTTTTTATTTAACGGTAATAATTAATATACTAATTTTAATAAATAAAATAAAGTAAAATTATTATTTTCTATTTTTTAATATTTGTGAAGTACTGTTCAAATAAGCTTCTTTCTTTTTTTAAGACAAAAGAAGTATTATTAATACTAAGCAATTGTACCCACTTTTCAATATCTATCTAAAGTTGCCCTTTTCTTGTATTCATTTTATTTTCTTTTAACAGATAAGAGTATATTTTTCCTCCATCCCATTTAATAGCTTCACATTCTACTGGTCCAAATATCTCTACTTTTGAAAGTTTTATACAATATTATTTCCTGATCTCCTCCTATTTAGATAGTCACTGATATAATGAGATAAAATTTGACGGCTAAGATATTAAAAGAATTACTTGGTAGTACGAACAGTTGAATTTCTAATAGTTTATTACTATAAATTTTCATGAAGAATTAATTTTACATTGACTAAAATAAATAAAAATTAATTAGAATAAAAGATAGAAATTCATTTGTGACGATAAAAAATATTTAATTTGTAATATTGACTTTTAAAAACAAATTATATCAATTATATTTTCTACGGCAACAAAAATAAAAAAGTGAGGTCTAAATAGTTTATATACACGATGATACACACCTCTTCAATACAACAAATCAATTATTATATTCATAATATTAATTATCAATAATATTAATTAAATGAAATAATTGAAATAAAAAATTAATATTAATTTTAAAAATTAAATTTTATAATTTTTAAAACAAATTCTTTT
The DNA here is from genome assembly GCA_002896215.2 of Cicer echinospermum. NCBI lineage: Eukaryota > Viridiplantae > Streptophyta > Magnoliopsida > Fabales > Fabaceae > Cicer > Cicer echinospermum. The sequence goes on along the minus strand of PGTU02016830.1, from coordinate 6,410 downwards.
TTTAATTGTGATAGTTATTTTAAAACTACTAATATCATTTGTAAAATCTTATCTTAAAATCAATACTACTACTAGTACTAGTAGTGGTAGGTGTATCATAAATTCTAATAGCAACCTTTCTAGATTACCAGTTTCATTTATTAAATCCACATTAATAATCATTAAATGTGCAGAGAGTAGTAGTATAGTACTCCACTTTACTCTATCATATTTTATCATTCCATTTATTCTATCATATTTCATCAATCTAAAATAATATATGTTTTTATTCAAATTAATATGATAAAATAGTGGATAAATGGTTTTTAATAAATCAAAACTAAAACAACAAATTTTAAACAAACAATCAAATTGATTAAAACACAATTCAAAGTGTTTAACTCATGTCGCAATGCTTAAACTTCAATAAACAATAAGAGAATCCCAAATTCATATTAATGTTGATTTAATCTAAATTCAAATTAATCAAAATTACTAGTTAATAATCTAAAATTCTCATTAAATATTAGATATATTAATTTTAATTATAATTCAATTATAAAAGATATAATCTTAATCCTAATTCAGTTAGAAGTAGTAGATGTCCAATTGTGTTAAGTTAAACACAACAAAGAAAATTAATTTTCTTAGGGTTGAAAATATTTAATCTTTTGAATTAATTTCGGTACTTTATAGTTTTATTTTGAGTGACCTATTTTAAATTCTTATTAATGATTGGAAACATTTAATCTTTTGAAATAATTATTTTTTATATAAAAACAGAGTGAAATACTTTTTTTTTTAATACAATAATAAAAAAATGTGATACGTTATTCTCAGTCCGTCTAGCATTGTTCCACGATTAAATAGAATGATTTGCAAATTAACCTTTAAAGAAATAATATTTTAAATAAAAAATATAAAAATCTTGTATTATAAAAATTTGCTATTTTAAAAAAACTAAAAGTTGTTGATAATTTTATATTGCATCACCTAAATTGATAATCCTAGATGAAATTATAGTGGACAATGACAAAAAATTATGTGACTAAGAGTGTTCATTAGAATTGTAAAATGGATTGGACCGGCTCGTTCTACCTTAAAAGGTTAAATTATATAAATTAGCCAAATTGATCCAACCTACTTTATTATTATTAGCCTACTATTTATTAAAATTGGTCTATCAAATATGGATTATGTGAGCTAACTGTTCAATTCGATCAGCTTTTCTTTCGATATCTTTTACTATAATTAAAAAATAATCTAAAATAACGATTCAAATGTAAATGGTGTAGTTCTTTCAACTCTGGAAGAGGTATTGCCCTATCATTTTATTTTCTGCATTTAGCCATTGCAAATAAAGTAAATAATATATTATTAAAAATTAACGTGTTTCATTAATTTTAATTTTAAGAAATTCTGTAAATTTTAATTTGGTAATCTTCTATATATAACATTTTAATGGAAATTTTCAACATCAAATTTTTTGAAAATTCTATAAATTTTAAAAAATTTTGAATTGTATTATCTATTACATAAATTTCCAATTTTCACTCAACTATTTGTTACGGAAAATTTGATTGAGGTGACTTTTTTTAATTTGCTATTTTTCACCTGCGGCAAAGTTATGCTAATTTTAATGAGGTGACTTTTTTTTAATTTTTTTATATATAACAAAATAGTACCCAACAATATTTTAAATAATCAAATTCGTCTATAACTAGAGTCATGATAACAAATACATGTTAAGAATTCAAAAGTAAAAAATTTATATTGAAAAAACTAAATTTTGATATTTTAAAAGCTAAATACACAATTTCAATTCATTTCTATTGTTGGCACTTGTTAGCGCCCCCTTTAAATCTATAATAACTAATCTATCTTTTTTCAATATAAAACAATTAAATTATTTGTAAAAAATACATCTTCAATTTTATTTTTGAGTTGTTTCTTGACAACTTTTATCAGTAAAATTGTTTTATTTATAGTTGCTGTAGAGATTAAAAATGTTAAAATAATATAAATAGATATATCAATCAAGTGATTATTTGTTTACTCTTTATTTCTTTAATTTTATTACAAATAAATTTATTTGAGGTAGTAAAATATAAAACTATTATTATTAATTCTATAAAAAAATATTTTTTGAGCCAAAGCTAACTCATGCAATTGAATAGCTTCACCACTAATTTTACATGTTACCAATATTGTTTATTTGATAATATTAGAAGTCGGAGAAAAAACGTGTATTTTTGTAATAATAATAATAATAATAATAATAATAATATTTGTAAGGATGAATTTTTTCTATCACTTATAACTTTTATATATATATAAACAAATCCCTAATGCAAATAAACAAAACAACAACAGTAATCGCACGCACGCACGACAACTAGAGAAATAATGTAAAAAATGTAATTTAAATATCCAAATCAAAATAAATAAAATTAATAGATATAAGTGAAAATTGAATTAAATTTAAAATAGTATAAATGTTTTATTGTCTTAATTAATTATTATTTTTCTGTAGTTGGTTCAAATGGCATAATGCAATTCATATTTCTAATATTGTCCTCTCAATTAATCGAACGATATATAATGTAATTTTTTAAAACGATTATGTATATAAAGTAAATATTATTTAATTTCTAATATTAAGCACTTATTTGACTATGTACTTAGATAATCTCAACCCAAGTTAACAAAATGATCAATTTACTTGACATCATACAAAATCATGAACTATTTTACCTCTTTGCAAATTTAAGTTGCACAATCTTCAGTTTCAATTCATTTAAATAAAACTTGTCCAAAAAAATCAATTAAACAAATTTACTTGTGTCCAAAATATGAAGAGAACTACTACTTCATAATAATAATTGTAAACAAATCCAGCGAGACCACAAATTAAAGTCACAATGAAACAAGTTTTCACATACTAACATAAAAAAATAAAAACACACTAGCACACGATATATGAATTGCACAAAAAATATAGATGATTCAAATTCAATCCTCTTTTTTTCTACGTACCTCAGTTTTTTGAATTAATTGAATTTCATAATCTTATAATTCCACCATGTGAAAAGCAGATCTTATTAATTCCCACCTACTTTTTTAATTTCATTTTCTGACTTTTCTCATTTAATCTCGAAGGCAGATAAAAATAGAGAAACCTTGCAACTTAAATTGAATAAAAAAAACTTGTTGCAATAAATATTTTTTTATTGAGATGTCTTTAAAATTGCAAAAGAAAACATACTTAAGAAGGAGAGACTAATTAATTAGTTGTTTATTTTAAAAATTAATTTTAAATAACTTAAATTGATAGTTTAAATATACATATATATATATATATATATATTATAATTAGTATCTGTTAAAACTTTTGAGACTAAATTTTTAATTTTCTTGATGTAATGAACTAATGATACAATCTTTTTGACATGAAATGCACTAAGTGGCTCCTTAGGTTCTAATTTATAGATTTTTTCTACTACTCATCGATTAATGACATAATGCCAAATGGAGAAACTTTCAATTAATATTTTCTTTATTTTTTCGGACAACATTAAATTCAACGCAGATGTTGATCAGATATTACATGTCTTCCGACATCACCTTCATCTCTTGTCTCGTCTAAAGAACTTGTAAGATAATATTCCATGTCAATCAATCAGTTAGTAATTTCTAATCGGAAATTTTGCTATCTTAAACTATTATTAATGAAATCATACAATAAATCATATAATATTATTATATATTATTAATGCTATGATCATAATAATCATCACCCTTGGAATAACAACTCCTATTTAAAACAAAACTGAATTTTAAACTTAGTTTGAATTAATTAGTAAATTTTTTGATAATATATTCATTAATGATTAAGATAAAAAAGTGGTTGAGAATATATTCGTTAATGATTAAAATATATTTCTCCTTACTTTCATTAGTATCCAAATATTAAATTAATAGGTACTTTTTATTTTTTTCCTCTTACTTTATTCCCTAATACAGACAAATTGTTATGAACTGAAAGGAAGAATATGTCTAAGAATGTTTGATTGACAAAAGAAGAAGGTCAAAGTGTAGGAAGATAGACGTGTCCATGAAACTTCAAATAAAATAAAGGCATAGATGAAATTAATTATTAAGGCATTATACTAGTGGTTAGGGATTTATGGAAGTTATTATTATTATTATTATTATATGTTAGAATCATTAGCTTAGCTGTGGGACAGAAGGAGCTTCACACATAAATATGATACAAAAGTTGTACTTGCCATTCTGTGTATTAATTAATTTAACATTAAAGAGCTGAAATTTTGACAGCAAATATTTTTGCAAGGGTATTTTATCACGGGCCACAGAGCTGATTAAAACTTTAGAATTAAACCAACATGAAGTATGAGTGTCTGAATTAGAGTGATATCACACATTGAACAAACATAAATTAAAAAAAATATATATGGCAGATTCTAATTCTAATAAATATACAAAAACGAAGAGATCTATGACAACTTTTATATAATTTAATGGGAATTTCTTTGGATCAATCTCACTATATTGAAAAGATCTAAAGAAATATGATACTTTGACTGTAAACCTCTTACACACCATATGATCCCAGTGTAACACTTTTCAAGACTCTGGGGAAGGTGTTAGACAAACTGAATATGCAGCATCATTGGCACCCTCAGGTATGCCACTGATTGTACTAGACCGACATTGCTTGTCGTGGGATTGTTTTGAGGTTTACTGTAGACCTAGTAATGGAGCATTGGCACGCTATCTAAGCATGAGATACTTAAAAGGAACCATGAGTCTTGGATACACTATCAAAGGATTCCTGTCGTCCTTGAAGGATACAGTGATGCTGATTGAAACACCCTATAGAATGACTTCAAGGCAAACAGTGGCTATGTTTTCAGCATAGTCGGTGTGCTGTATATGGAAATCGAAGAAACAGACATATGGCATCAGTCCACTATGGGTCTGAAATGATAGCTCTAGCTAATGCTAGTGAAGCAAGTGGTTGAGATGCTTGCTAGCAGAAATCCCTTTATGCGATAAGCCGTTACCAGTGTGTTGATCACTGAGCATAGTACCGCGACTATTGCAAAAATTGAGAATCGTTATTATAACGTAAGCCGACGACAAATAGTCGTAAGAACATCACAGTTAGAGAATGACTTCGAATGGAGCTGTTATTGTGGATCATGTACGCACTGTGAAAATTTAGTTGTCCTTTGACGAAAGGATTAGCTAGAGAGAAAGTCAAATACATCAAAAGGATGGGACTAATGCCTATAGAGAAATGAGTTTATGATGTTAAACCGCCTAAAAGACTGGAGATCCCAAGATTAGGTCAATGGTTAATAACATGTCATATATGATATGAGATGAACTGCTATGTTTAAAATGAGAAGCATGTTCCTGAAGCGAAAAAGGATAGGACAATAGAAACTCTTAATGAGATCTATACTCTATATGGAGTGGGGTACCTAGTGGCTACAGGAGTACTCTTGATAGACTCACCTACGTGAATGTGGAAGTGGGGGCCGCTTCCTATGGAATTTCGAGGCAGAATTCCTAGAGCGTTCACTAGACTGGGATACACGTGCAGGGCCCTAAATGCACGGGCTTTTGAGAATACACCTAATGAAAAGGTTGTGTGTGGGTTTGATGTCAGAGATAGAGTTCAAAACTACGAGTTACTCTTGTTGAATCTGAATCCTACTCGCTATGCAAAGGTTCAAGTCGAAAGACACCTTTGTTTATGCACAATCTTATAGAAGCGTTTGACGCTATTCAAGAATCTATTTTTAAATTCAAGTGGGGGATTGTTGGAAATGATGAAAAATAAATGACATTGATGATGGCTTTTAATGTGTGAATTGAAAAATGAGAAGTCCCACATTAGAGGGAACACACTCATTTATGACCTTTATAAGGAGTTAGTTTCACAATTGGGTTGGGCCCCAAGGGGCACCGCAATTTTGTGAAGGAGGGAGAACGCAAGCAAACGGACCACCACACGCGCGCGCGCCGCTGCCTGCCTGCCCGTCCGGCCGGTTCGGTTCGGGTTGTGGTGTATTAAAGTCAATGTCAATGTTCAGATTCATTCAAACCCTAAACAGACTAATCTTGTGTCCTTTGCTTAGTCAGTCAATCGACTGGCATATAGAGGGAACTCCGATACAGTGAATCTGGCTGTTTTATCCGGGGGACTTCGTGGTTGATAGTCTGCCTTGCACAATTTTGGGCAGTGCCTCGAAACGTCTTAAAGAGAGCGACCTAGTCCGCGACTCAACCCAGTAATATTTTCGGTGGCATATATTGTTTTCAAAGGTTTTCGAATTTTAAAAACAACAGAAATTAATTTTCCATCTTGGAAACCTTTGTTACCTGATGCTTACATAACA
>PGTU02016829.1:0-11987 GCA_002896215.2 Cicer echinospermum | reverse complement strand
TGCCTTGCCTATGCAATGCGTAAAGCAGAATGCGAAAGAGAGGCATGCGGTACAACCCAAGATGATGGGATTCAGCCATACCAGAATACACCTCCATTTTCCATACCGATATCATAACGGGAAATTCGCAGTGACCCTAGTACTCCTAATCAGTGGCCGGTTCGATCATCTAGTAGGGTTTCATTGTAGTTCGCCGGTACCGGCTTGCGTGAGATCAGCATAAAGATAGGGATCGTATGTAGGGATGTCTCAACCTTTCTTTCTTTCACTTGCTTCTCTATCCTTCTGGCCAACGCCTCGTTATCAGATTGCTTCTCTTCCTTCTGGCCAAGCCCTTCTATCAGATAGGAGATCCCATCCCACCATATCTAGTGAGGGAAGCCGAGCCGGTCAAGAGAATGGTTGACTTCTGCCATCCCACCCGAAGCACATAGCGGATACATTCAATCGAAATCAGACTTTCTATCTTCTAGTCGACCACAGCACGATCCATCTACGTGCTCCTGGCGGTCACAAAAGGATATCGCTCGCTTGAACCAAGCTTGCCAGTAACCAGGTAAGGAAAAAAAAGGTAGGGTCAATCAAATGAGCATCAGGTGGGGTGGTCGAATAGCTTTGTATTGAAGAGCGGCATCGAGGTGATGATGCAGAGGAGGCTCTTGGTGACGACGTTGGTGAAGACACAACACGGCGAGACCCGAGTAAAGTCCTCCTCATCGAAAAGATGATCTGCCTACTTCCATCGTGAATAGAGGCTCTGCACCGTCGGAAGGCGTATTTCACATAAGGCGCCTACACACCGCACCATAAGGAATGAGTTCCGCATCGGGAAGCCTGCTCCTCGGGCTGTTAGGTACTTTATATGCTGCCGCGGATAAAGACGACTTTCCTATTCGCTTTGCCTGCGCGCCTCTACTCATGCGGGACCTCCCCCCAGAGAATGGAAGTGCGCCGCCTCATGTGGCTTACACATGCGAAGTGACGCTTCGCTAGCATCGGGATTGACGAGCAAAGGCAGTCTTTGCATTATATTAATTAGCATTGACTCTTGCGAAGAAAGAACCTAAAGGAACAAGGAAGGTTGAGAATAAAAAGATTCAACAGATGACAATTTGTTGATCCGAGAAGCTGCCCATCCCTAGCTGCACCTGCCCGAGAGACTGAACTGCAGAACTCATCAGAGAGGGGGAGGGGAGATATGAGAATGGGGATTTTTTCTTTTATATAGATTAGAGCGAGTAAAGATGAATAAAAGCGTTACAGTTCTAGCAGGTGACCGAACGGACTAAGCCCGAAAGAAGGAATTATATTAATATAATATTGGCCAAGCCAAGTGCATATGTACTCAGGAAAGCAATTGATCGATGGGACGGGAAAGAGAGTTTCTATCACGAGTTTAGGCACCTTTTTTGGCTGGGGATGGGCACTTCTTTTTAAAGTATAGTACGCGTGACTGACCCTCTAATGTCAATGATTCTAAAACAGCTCGACTGACATTTCCTTCTGTCTATAGATTCCAGAGAGGGGCCTGGGGTCGGTAGAATCCAGAAACGTGGTATCAAGCAACTAAAAGGTCGCTACACGGGTATGTCGATGTGGTGGTTGAAGAAGTCTTCTTTTAGTCATCGATATGAGATACATTCCCAGATCTGGTCGGATGAACCATACTCTAAGAAGTTGACTGAAGTGATCCTCTTTCTAGTACCCGGCACAGACCTGTCACACACATTCTTAATTACTTACACCGGAGAAGATCGCCCAGAGGGCTTGTCCAAAGCATTAAAATGAAGTCTGAGCTGTCATTATGAAAGATGGCACGGATTTACGTTGATGAAGGGTCCGTGTAACCATACCGAATTCGCACCTCCAGGCGCCTCCTTAGAAGGGAATACATTTCTTATAAAGAACGAATCAATTGCGTACTGAACCCTTACCATTGTGCGAGCTACTCTTCTACTTCTTTTGATTGATATTTCTTTTGCGGGAAAGAAAAGGCTTTGTACGAGGGTTCCTCCCATGAAGCCTGGCCTTGTTTTAGCTTTATACAACTGGGCGGAATTCCATCAGACGGAAGAGCACCCATATTCCTAACCAGGATATCCCTCCTCCTATTTTGCTTACCATGAGGTCTCTGTGTCGATCGAGCCCAGTATTGGTATTTTATATTTAAGAAATGAAATCATATCTGCCCGTCGGTAGTCATCTCGGTAGTAGTCATCATAGTGCCGATCTTTCTTCACCATCTTGGGATCATATTCTTCAGAAACACGGTTTTTTGGACTCTTCCTGGGTTGCGACTTTGGCATCTGGCGCTGTTGCTGGTATCCACCGCTTCTTTGTTTTCAGCGCCACTTCCCGTGCAGGTTGTCGCCTTTCTTGACAGATTTCCCTTTTTTTCTTATGTCATTTTCCTCTTTCCTTCTACCTGAACCTGAAGACGATAACATGGCCTGGTCTCGTGATGACGGCCCACGTCACTCGTAGCCGAATCCCTCTCATTCTCAGCAGATTCTCCTCATTCTACTCTACTACATATTGAAAACGAGCGACAGGGATGCTGGAACGTCACGTGCTTGAATTGAAGCAAAGCACGCACATTGTCGTGTTCAGGCTGACTCCGTTGAGGATGATGCGTACCCTCTTTCTTGGCCTATGAATACTTGCTTTCTCCGTCAGCTGCTCACACTGAAAGCACAGCTCCTTTACTCCCCCGAAGTATGCTGCGATTGACCTGACATATTGCTTCCTCCTCTTCCTAGCCGCTTCTCTAACTAATAGCGACAGCTTCGTTATCAATCGCCTGATTGAACAAGATTGCCAGCGCATTCCATGCCTGACTCGGCGATTTCGCGTCCTTGATATGACCGATCATCTCCTTCGTCACGGTCATCTTTAGGACGTATAAGGCTCTCTCAGCCTTCTGGTTCCACACGCTAGTCTCAAATCTGGCTTTCTGGGTGAGACTGTTTATGTGCCACCCGTGACTTCCCCACAAATCATGCACCTTCAGATACGACGTTGGGCATGTCGACCAAGTATTCGTATTGGTCGAGTTCCGCTTTTCGCCAACCAGGTTATTTACACATCTGCCATGGCTCTCAACCGGCTACGAAGCACTCTTGGAAAGAACAAGACTCGTCCTTCGACAGTCCTTCGTACTTCCGTTCTGACTAAAAGCCCCGATCTGGGCGTTACTTTGTTGACGTCACTTCACGCTCCCGGCACTGTCACAACAGCACTCCTTGCTGAAGTAGCTCTAGTATATGGTCAGATGAATGAACCACCGGAGCTCGTTTGAGAGTTGGTTTGACTGCCTTGCTTTCGACCCATGCCCTACATCATTAATGGTGCTAAATCACTTCCTTGCCTTACCCAGCGTCGAAGGAAAGTTCCTGAACCGAGCTCACTGCCTTCATTAAGGAAAGGTAATCCGGTTGCTTGAAGCTCTCTTCCCGTGTCGATGAAGGGCTATTCCCACTACGCGCTAACTAGAAAAGGAGGAAATTAAAGAGAGTGAGGGCTGATTCTATAGCAGCTCCCTCTGGGCATTCAAGAAGCCCTTCTTTCCCAAGCGATTCTCTTGTGTGCCTTTAACTATTGAAAGGACAGGATCACTATGACCTCTGGCTCAAGGACTGGCCTTCTCTTCTTTTAATGCCTACAGAGAGGCCTGCTAGAGCCTTTTAAGGCATGGATTCCTAAAGGCTGCCTATTACTTGACTGAAAGAGTACTCATATTATGGGGGCCTCCCCAGACCCCCTATCTCGCTTTTTCATTTCTGTTGTCCTCAACAAATAACATAAGTGAAGTAGCGCTTCATCCCAGGCGACACCTCCGGCCGCCTATGACAGAGAGGCCCTTCCCCTTTGAAATGCGGAAGCTCGCTTATTCAGACAACGACTTTAGAAAAGGATGAACGGGTCATTCGTCGCGGGCCTTTCCTGTTCCTGTTGACAGTTGGAAGGCGGGTGAGTTGATTGGCAAGCCAGCTAACGGGGCCACGAAGGGCCCACAGATTGAGGGCTCGAAATTATATACTTAACACAACACAGTGAGTTCGAAGTCCTCATTCACCACCAACATGCTTCAATCCAATCTCGGGGGCAGAACCCGATCATCGAGAGAGCATGAAGCTTGCTGGCGACATCGGTGTCGGCGGAGTGTTTCGCAAACCTCCCAGCCTCACCCTAGCCCTAGGGGCTCCGAGATAGGGAAAGTGGAAACCTAATTCTATATAGATCTCTCCTTGTAGATCCTTTATAAACAGGGCAGCTATCCAGCCGCTTTCACTTTCATACTCTCCTTTATGTTATGTTATGTCGCGTGTTTCGCTCGCTAAGGCGAGCTCCACTCCCATGCATAATTTGTTAGTCAACAACCACAACTCGATAGAATTAATTCAATAATAGATGCCCAGCCTTCCCTCCCCTTTCATGACCTATCCGAAAACAAAGAAAATTCTTTAGGTTGGAGAGAGTTACTTTATGAAATTATCTCCTTTCTAAAGCTGCGCAAGGCGGCCCACCCCTCTTTTCCCCCCTTTAATGAAAGACCCTCGCCCGCCCCGCTTCCTATTCATTTTTGGGTCGGGACCCGGGGACCTTTTTTTTCTCAAGAGGTGATTTCGAGAATCAACCAACCGACAAATCCGTAGCCAGGCGACTCACAGCCTCCTCTCGCCCAAAAAAATGGGATTAATTCAAAAAAAAGCTTTTTTGATTGATTCAGGGCGCAGCGAAACCAAATTATTTCAAGGCAAAAGGGGGGCTTACTTACTTGACTTTTCCTGACGCTGAGTCATCCTATTCAAATTTAGCTATGTTAATCGAACAGGAAAAGTTTTCAGATGATATGGACCCCCACCCCAAGAGATGGACGAGAACCTCCAATTGCTTAGGGGTCGCACTCTGTCCGCTTGGTGGACGAAATCTTCTCTCCTTTTAGAATTCTTTCTCCCACACACCTTTGCCCTCTTTCACCGAAGAGGAAAGAATAATCTTCCAAGCGGACAGAGACCTAAATTTCCATTAGATTCATTCCTAAGCTTGCTTTGTTGCAGTAAGATGATCAGTCCGAGAGTGCTGGGGAGAAGAGAAAGCGGTAAAAACCCCCTCAGATTCGGTCACCGAGCAGTCGGACGACTCTTCAGTAACCCAGGATGACCCCTTCGACGCTCGCTTCTTTCGCTGTATACCCCCTCCATCCTTCGGAGGTGGCAGAAAGAAAATGTACTATAAATAATAAATAATTGATTATTTCTTCTTTTTAAGTAGGGCCCCAGAACGAAAAAAGGTGGGGGAACCAGAGTTGTCACGATAGGAAAGAGATAAAAATGACTATAAGGAACCAACGATTATCTCTTCTAAAACAACCTATATCCTCCACACTTAATCAACATTTGATAGATTATCCAACCCCGAGCAATCTCAGTTATTGGTGGGGCTTCGGTTCGTTAGCTGGTATTTGTTTAGTAATTCAGATAGTGACTGGCGTTTTTTTAGCTATGCATTACACACCTCATGTGGATCTAGCTTTCAACAGCGTAGAACACGTTATGAGAGATGTTGAAGGGGGCTGGTTGCTCCGTTATATGCATGCTAATGGGGCAAGTATGTTTCTCATTGTGGTTCACCTTCATATTTTTCGTGGTCTATATCATGCGAGTTATAGCAGTCCTAGGGAATTTGTTCGGTGTCTCGGAGTTGTAATCTTCCTATTAATGATTGTGACAGCTTTTACAGGATACGTACCACCTTGGGGTCAGATGAGCTTTTGGGGAGCTACAGTAATTACAAGCTTAGCTAGCGCCATACCTGTAGTAGGAGATACCATAGTTACTTGGCTTTGGGGTGGTTTCTCCGTGGACAATGCCACCTTAAATCGTTTTTTTAGTCTTCATCATTTACTCCCCTTTATTTTAGTAGGCGCCAGTCTTCTTCATCTGGCCGCATTGCATCAATATGGATCAAATAATCCATTGGGTGTACATTCAGAGATGGATCAAATATCTTTTTACCCTTATTTTTATGTAAAGGATCTAGTAGGTTGGGTAGCTTTTGCTATCTTTTTTTTCCATTTGGATTTTTTATGCTCCTAATGTTTTGGGCATCCCGACAATTATATACCTGCTAATCCGATGCCCACCCCGCCTCATATTGTGCCGGAATGGTATTTCCTACCGATCCATGCCATTCTTCGTAGTATACCTGACAAATCGGGAGGTGTAGCCGCAATAGCACTGTTTTTATATGTCTGTTGGCTTTACCTTTTTTTAAAAGTATGTACGTGCGTAGTTCAAGTTTTCGCCCTATTCACCAAGGAATATTTTGGTTTGCTTTTGGCGGATCGCTTACTACTAGGTTGGATCGGATGTCAACCTGTGGAGGCACCATTTGTTACTATTGGACAAATTCCTCCTTTTGTGTTCTTCTTGTTCTTTGCCATAACGCCCATTCCGGGACGAGTTGGAAGACGAATTCCTAATTCTTACACGGATGAGACTGATCAGTGAAAAATTCTGACACCTGAAGGTACACACCAGAGAGAGAAAAGGTGCATTTCAACTCCCCCACTCTCAACTCCCTCACTATCAATTGTCCACTTTCCATTATCCAGGTCCATCTCCATCCGTCTGCTCCTCAAACCCGTCCGCTCAGTTAGGGCGTATGCTCAGTTCCGGATCCATCTGTCTGCGGGACGTGATCTCTTGAGTCCGGCACTCCCCTATAGGTTCATTCATTCAGGAACGATTCAGTTAGTGTCCAAATCGAATTCCTTTTATATCAAGCCTTTTCAAGGATATCAATGAAGCAAACTTAGCTTAGCTTACAAATATACGTTAGCATAACAATGATTGAGCGAAAGAAATTGCTTGTTGCCCAGATCGATCATACAAAAGGGGGAACGAACCTCTAACAACTGAAAAGAGGGGAAAGGCAGCCTGAAAAGCAGAAAGCGATTCAGTCAGTCTTCCCGGGCTAATGTTCTTTCTTTTAAGTGAAAGAAGGGATCTATGTAATACACCTATTTATGAACCTGCGACTTCGCCTTCTGGGGGTGAGTCCTCTTTGATCTTCTGACCGGTGCTATACGCGTCTTCCCCGAATGAATAGTAAAACTGCGCCTATTCACAATGTACCCGGAGCCTTTCATTCAATATCTGTAGTTTCAGTCTACCTTGATACATCTTCTTTTCCGAAAGGTTGCTTAAGGCCCTATGCTTCAGTCTCTATGCCTAAGTCTCTATAGGGGATATCTTCAACCCTATTTGCTGGATGTGCTTTCAACACCTGGGAATCTTGGACAATGGGAGAGGGGCGGATCAACAAGTAGTTCCCCAGGGGGTTCGACAGTCTTCTCTAACGTCTACAGGGAACGCATTCTGTTAATGTCTATAGATAGAGGATGATTCTTGATCTCGAATCGGGATCAAAGGAGGGTCCTTTAACGGGACTTCTTCGATAAACACTACTGAGATTCAAACTCCACTACCAATCTTTCAATCTTTTTATCTGCAGGGAGACTTTGAGCCTTTCATCGGGCTTTCACCCCTTGCCATACTGTTACCGGGTGATCCCTCTCCTCTACTGCTTAGGCTACGCTTGGAGTAGACTAGACGAATAGCTTTGATTTGTTTATACTAAGCTATATCACCCATTCGATCAAAGAGCCTGTCTAGTATTGACAATAATTCCCACGGAATTTCATATTGCATGAACCAAATGGAGCACTCTCCGTTGTAGATCTTCAAAGCTTATCATTGGTTCAATCTTGATGAGCAAGAAGATGTTTTCTAGACGAATGCGAAGATGACAGAGCTTGGAGTTTCCCACTCAAGGGCTGCTCGTCCTAAGGGATGCGCTCGATTATTAACATATTATAGTAGTGCGTTAGAGCTCTCTTTGGGTTCATCTTTCAGAGAGGTTCAATCCATAGGCGAGGTGGAGACTTCGGTATAGGGTCGCCTGTTCGGCGCGCTACTGCTCTTTGGCTCCTTTACTTTAGTTCATCATTTCTTTGCAACTCTATCGATCAATCTCCTCTCGTTATCGGTCGACCTTCAAGACTTGCTTTACGATAGGAGGGACTCGAAAGGCTAATCCGTGAAAGACGAAAACAGAATCCCATTCCCAATAGATTAAGCCGAGGTAGTAGACCAAATCGTCTATCAACGTCCTCCCACTTACTCCACTAGGTTGGCTAGAGCCTTGTTACTATAGTTCGCGCTACTGAGATCATCGTTGATTGGGAGAGATAAAGCTTTTGCGCTTGGGATCCTGAGCCAGCAACATTCTTGTTTTAAAAGACGTATAGGCAATTCTGTATTATGATCATATGGATCGCTTTTCGTGACTTTTCTTTACATAGGCATACATTGCAGTCTAACCAGCTTTCTTATTTTAGGGGACCGAGAATCCTTCTTTTGATCCCCTCGAGCCTACTATCGTCTTTCGAATTAAGCTTCCGATTTAGTTTAGTTGGTGCAGACGCTGAAGGATCAGCTGACACTAGATAGGAAAGGCTTTCGATCGAGAAGCTCTCGAACCTGTTCCGTCCGAAGTCAGTTTAGGATTCGGTTTGGTGTTCCGACATCCCGAATCGAGGTGGCTCTAAACTCAGGTTTACCTACCTCTCTAGTTAAAGAGAGAAGATGGGGCTTCGAAATCTAATTTCCTCTCCTAAGTGCTTGCTGGTTCCAGACTCCCTATCTTGGTTGGCTGTCATTTCCAGAGGAGTTGGACTGCTTTCCACTGATAGTATCCAACAAGGAGTGAAGAGAGGGAAAGTTATCTCTAGCATATATTTATTTAACGGAATCCATCTTTCTTTTGATATCAATTGAACAGAGGCTTAGTTGTGTGATTCATATCCACCAGTGGATCAAGGGTAGGTTCTTAAAAGGCCTTCGAAAGGAAACTCCTGCAAATCCTGCCTGGAAGGATAAAAGTGTACCCTTGAGTTAAAGCGCGCCCTTGGTCCTATTGCTACTGCTTCTGATTCACTTGCTAACAGCGCTAGTAACTCTTGACTTAGTAAACTACCCCATTCGTAGTTTCCTCTACTGCAGGTCGACTCAACTTGCTCGTGGAAAGGCAGGAGCCTGGAAGCCAGGAAGAACGAGCCCTTAAATTATTCTATTCTGACTTCTTCTACCAATGAGCATAGAAATAGAAGGGTAGACGCTCCTTTAGCCATCAATCCGTAACGAGACTTAGGTGATCCTATCTCTCTTATAGAGAGGGCGATAAAGAGCTATGGCGGGGCAGAGCTTGGAGCACTTAGTCGAAGCATCTTCGCCACGCGGGTACGGGCATATCATAATATAATTGGATAAACTCTCATGTGTGAAATAGAATGGAAGTTATAGAGAACTTAAGAAGTGGTAGAAAGCGCTCAACCAAGAGGTGATGACGCTGATGTGAGAGATGTTGTGGTAGATAGGGAATTTGGTTTGGCTGGCCTTTAGCTAGCCCATGGATCAAAGCTTTTACCTGGACCACCCTCATGCTTCCACTTGGACAGCCGTTTGCTCCCATTGAAGCGTTTGCTCGCCTCTTGACCTGGCCCGGTCGGACCTGGTGGGAACTACTACATGAGCCAACACCTTTTCGAAACGAGAAAAAGGAAATTAGCTCGCCTGCCACAAAGGAAGCTAATGGTGCTGCTGACCTCACCCACACCTACTTTTGTTAGATACAATCAGGGGCTGATTCACGTCTGGTATTAATGTAACGGGCAGGCCAGCGCTCACTACTTCGTGCTTCAATTGCAACCTCTTCCCGCCTCACGTCAGAGGCCTCCTCAGGACAACACAACGGCTAGAAGAGAGGAAGTCAGAGGGAGAGGGAGAACAGCTAACACACAGTTGAAAACAAAGGTAGTTGGGCTTCGCCATCACCTGACTTACTGAACACACTCAAAAACTGATACTAAGAAATAAGAAAGTACTTACAACAGCTAGGTACCGAGCCCCAGAGTGAGTGGCGCGTACATCCATTTTGTATTATTCTTAATTCGATGAACTTCAAGCCAACTGAAACAAACCTCACTTATTTATTTTTATGAACAAGACTGTAGCTGCCTATTTTCCTAAATTGATTTGACTCCCGGCAGAACACGTATGCGCGTGACTCACGCCACGCGGCGAAGCCGTTGCTTGTTTCTTTCGCGCTAGGCGCTCAGTCCGTTGCTTGTTTGCTCCTTACGATTTGGCTTTGGTAGCTAGCTGCGGTTTCACTCTCGGTAATAGGGGTGGCATTCCCGTTCCAAGTCGAGTTCATATTCAGTAGTAGACTTGCTTTTAGGAAAGCAGATGGACTTTTTCCACTGTCAGTATAGTGTAGTGAGTGCTCCGGCTTCTTGCTTCTTCCGTTCCGTCCCCCGCAAGGTAGTCTTCTTTCCTCCACTCGCCTAGTGGTTTGTAAGGCAAGTCGGCTCGAAAGGGACACGTGTAGTTGTAGTTTTTGGTAGAAGTCGTCAAGTAGTATTCGCCTAGTCAGGGGCTTAGGGGGCCGGGCTGGTGAGAAGTAGTAGGAGACATTAGAAGCCTGAGACCACTAGCGCTTACGGAAACCAACTTGGCCTCACAAGATGCTTCTTTGCTTTGAGCTTTTTTTACTTCCCTTCCGCTTCCTTAGTTTGCTGCCTGACGGTCCTCCTCCCCGGCATCTGTCCACTGTAGTAGGTTGTCGGGCGCGAATCGGTTGCTTCTTCTGTCAGCGGCTTAGGTTTCTTCAAGTCTTGCTTCGCTGACGTTGGTTTTTCAGTATGCTTTCTTCATTCCGGCTTTACGTGATAGGGGTGCTACAAGCTCGCTAGCTCCTGTGTTTTCCAGCTGCTCTCGCTTGATTCAGATGTAGGGAATGCCTTGATAGTGGAGTGAGGAACGTAATAGTCGATAGATTACGAACTACACGGAGCAAAATCAGTCCCTGATCACACTTTTGTTTGAGATTAGGATTAAGGTTCTTTGAGTTGGTTTGAGAGACAGAAGCAAGTCGTCAAGCTCGATTCCTGCTGACCGCTGAAAACAGGCCGAAAAGTAAAGTGGTGGTGAGCTGTTCCCGATTCCGGCTGGAGTAGTTTGCTGCTATAATGAATACGTCCCTAACTGTCCTATTAAGCAATCGACAAGTTAGAACCCGAAAAAGAAAAGATTACTAGAAAGAGACAAGATAACAGAACTGAAAACCCACCTTTATTTCGTTATGATTACTCTTCTCGTGACTCTGACGGTTGCTTGGCTATTGCGGAAAGTAACTTGGTCTATCTCAAACAGGCACTGGAAGCGAGATACACACCACGACTCATTAGTCTGAGTCTGATAGTAGGTGCTTTGTATAGAAGTTTACTATGCATTTTTTATAAACAGAAGAATGTAGAGTTCATTTAAGAGTGCTTGATTGTCTTTAAAGGCTTGGTCTCTCTTTTTAGATTTTTGGGGTTGCCTTTGATGTGTGTGTGCTCTTTCAAGGTGCCGGGGTCAATGAGGCCAGTACTGTGGAGGAGATAAAATGGGAAAGCATTCTGGAACGCACGGAGCAGATCTTTAAGCATATAGAGTGCCTAAACCAAACCTAAAGTCGACGGCCCTGGAGAACTACTTTTAGTATATATAGCAGTACTTTGGCACATACATTAGGAAGCCTGACGGAAGAGTATTCGACCTAGTTCCATAACTTTCCTCTGAAGAGCAATCGATGACTAGTCCAAGCTGAGATTTTGTTTCCACATGGTAGGGCGGGGAAGGTTTATTGGGGTCTAGTAACCGAAAGCAGAATGAGAATGACTTTCATCATGAGCTTAGGGAGGCAGGAATTCACTCCAAGGCGATTTGTCTTCGTTCCGCAGCACGAACAGCTTTCGGTACAGAAGATCGATGTGCAATCTTTCTAACCACGTTCATTTGTTGTATGATCAGTAGCCCCTGACTTCCTTAATACAGAAATCTACTGTCTCAGAGCGACAGTCAAGCTCGTATCGCGGA
>PGTU02016828.1:0-10193 GCA_002896215.2 Cicer echinospermum | reverse complement strand
TTTTGTTTTTAATTGTTTTCTTTTGGTTGGACTTTCGTTCTTTTTGTTGTTATTTTTAGACATTAAAGTAATGGATTCAAAAAAAATTAACATTTAGAGACATAATTAGTGATCAAATATATAGTAAAAATAACAATTTATGTCACAAATTTCGTCTCTAAATCAGTCGCTAATGATAGAAAATTTATTCAAAGTGGTTACTAAATCAGTCTCAAACTTTACACTAATTCAATCTCTAAAATCGATTACTAAATTCGGTGGCTGATTTGGTCGCAACAACTAGCGACTAGTGATTTTTTAACCAACTTTAAATGGCCACGGATTCGGTCACTAAAAACAATAGCAAATTATTTTTTAACAATAGCGATCGAAAAATCAATCACTAAAAGGGAAATTTCTAAAAGTGTATATTTATTTTTTCGGCAAAATTATAATTATATATTGTTTTTCTTTATGTAGAATATTATATTCTGATTTTACTTTAGCGAAAAAAAAAATTATATTCTGACTGTAGAAAATTTTATATCCCTTATATATCTATTTTGTAATTTTTTTTCCTATTTCTATGCTACTAAATGTTTTCGGAAAATTAATTTTATTATAAAAAGTATAAACAAGTATATTGACCAGGGTATCTTTAATCATAAAATGCTGAAGAAAAATCATCATAATTAGTCTCTAATTTATATTGACCAGGGTTTCTTTAGTCATAAGATGCTGAAGAAAAATCATCATTATTAGTCTCTAATTAAAGAAAATAATACTATCTAAAATCGTAAGAAAATATTTTTTATGATTTTTCTTTACGTGACACTCTTTTAAAAACTTAAAAAAAATTAAGTATGAATTGATGAAATAAATCATAAAAATATTATTAATTACTAAATAGTAAGAGTGTAAATATTATCAATATCAAGTATTATATATGATGTATTTTGCATTAAAAAAAAGCATATATGTATTTCTTAATTTATTTTATAGGGAATTTATTTATTACTTTCCGTAAAACTTCTAATTATTTGGTTGGTGAGATATTTAACTTGTAACTGATACTATACTATAAATTTATGTTAAAATTTTGAATTACTTAGTACAAAAACATAGTTTCTTTTAGTATAATTGTCTCAACATGTCACTCAACAATGTTTACATCTTCATTCTCCTTTGTTGTTTTTTTACTTTGATTCATAATGTTGTATCCGTTGATTATAGAACAGCACTTACAAAAAGTTTATTGTTTTATGAGGGTCAACGTTCAGGTATATTGCCTCGTAATCAAAGATTAAAATGGCGAGGGAACTCTGGACTTACAGATGGTCAAGATGCTAGCGTAAGATATATATACACTATCTTTTTATACTATTTAATTTTTAATGAAAGTGTTTATGTATTCTATATATTTTTAAAGCAAAATTGTTATTAGTGATAGTACTTTTTTTAATCAATCCAGAATTGAGTTGGTGCGTAATTTAGATTAAAAAAAAAAAGAGTCTTCTTTTTCATTTATCAACTTTCCTAAGTTCCTATATAGTTTATATCATTTGGGTTTGAAAAGGGTATAATGAGCTTATTTCATATTTTCAAATAGAATGTCATTAGTTTATAATATTAATCGCCATTCAAAAAATTTAATAATAGAAAACATAATAAACATTTTATTTTATATTTTTTTACGGGATGAACATTTTTCCAACACCTAATTTAATTCTCATTGCAATTAAAGAAAATAAAAAATAAAAATAATTTAAGGTTTTTTAATGTATAATAGTTCAATCGAAACTTTTGATTTTCTATAGTCTGTTATAAAATATAATATATATCCATTAAATGAATCTTAATATGGAAGAATGTTGGTCCCTAACATCAACTAAGGATACCCTAGGTCAAAAAAACAAATGTTTGAGAATATATATATTTGAGAGAAATTAAAAATGTTACATATATACATGGGTAGTTAACCTAATGGGAAGGATACTATGAGCTGGAAGACAACCTAAAGCTAGGTTTCCAATGCATTTGACCATAACAATGCTTTCATGGAGTACAATAGAGTTCAAAAGCAAGCTTCAAAAAAAACAATGAGCTTAAAAATGCATTAAATGCCATAAAGTGGGGAACAAACTATTTGATGAAGCACATACACACCAAATATTCTTATATGAGAAATTGTGATCCTGATTGCAGATCATCAATGTTGGAAAGACAGAGGATATGACACTCCTAGAAATTCTATAAAGATTGCGTTGAACAACACTGGACTGATCTTGGCTGCGAACTTCTGCTGCTGGCTGCGCTTCCATTGTTTATAACTCTGTGAAATCCCATAATATGCATCCAAATTGTTATCACGCTAACAACAAGTATGGTTTATTTATTTTTGCCCATACCTCTATTATATGCAAATTATTTATTATTTTTTTATTAAATAGGTTTCCAATATATTTAATTATTTTAAATAGAAAATTCTTTCAATCCTTTATTTTGTGGACAAAATTTAAGTCATTCCTTATATGTTTTTCCTTAAATTTATAACGTAGTCAACTATGAGTTTTTATTCTTGTAAAAAAAACTATAAATTTTTCAAATTGATATTTTCTATAGTTTATATAAACAAAAAAAAAATATTTTTAAATAAGAATAGACAAAACACTTAAAGAAATGACTAAATAGAAAATAGAAATAGTTGTTTTTTTGTTAGGTGAAATTTTTTTATAATATTTTTGTTGCAGCTGTTTGACTTTGCAAACAATTATCAAGGCATATACCATAATAGTATCCCACCGGCAGCGAAAATATATTCCAGCAGTGGATATAAGGTGATCTACTTAATTCTATTTCAATTTACTAAACAAAAAAAGTGGAAAATAGAAAACATTTTGTGCAAGAATATTGAAATTATTTGTACAATTACAGGACGAGTTACTATGGGCAGCAGCATGGCTTTACCGTGCAACGAACATGAATAAATACCTTGATTACCTTGGATCAGCAGGTGATATTGGGGGTGCAAGAACAACGTTTAGTTGGGATGATAAGTATGTTGGTGCACAGATTCTTGTTACAAAGGTATATACATATTGACCACATTCTTTTTAATCCATTCTTGTGTGTGAAAATTCATTAACTTTTTTTCTTATTTAAAACACAGTCAATTACTTTTTGATCTTGGATTAGACACCTAGTGACACAACCACAACTTCCTTAAAATCGGACACTTTAAATTTAAAGATAATTTAAAAAATAAAATAAAAATTAGAATATTTAAATTTGAGTTTGAATTATTGCATCAAGATCAAATAATTGAACGATTGCGTGTAAGATTGATCTCAGCAAATCTCAAATCTGTACTTTTTATCAACTATCCATATATAGAAGCATTTTTTTTCTCTTGAAAATTATTCCTAAATTAAATTTTATACGTGTGTGTCTTGCTTTTATATGATTCTTGCTTCTGAAAATAAAATTTAGAAACTTTCATATGTAAAAATTTGTTTGCTAACTTATTTTATAAAATAGTTTTTAGTACTTTTTATAAAATGACTTTTAAAAACTAAAATTGAAAACACAATCAAATAAGTCCTTAGTTCTCAAAAATATATTTTCTGCATACTTTCAGAGAGCAGAGTATTTTGGCAAAAGAATTTAAATGTATTTCATTTTAGTGGAGGAAAATCAATAATGTGTATTTAAATGTATATATTTGCTACATTAATATTCCATAATATTTTGTGGAGATTTAACTCTCAAAAATAATTTTTCATAAAAAAAAAAATCTCAAAAAATTTAAATTCATTTTAAAATAGACTATTGATTTTAAATCAATCACTAATCTAAAAGTTTTTCATTTTAGTATAGGCAAATAAATCATGTGTGTTTAAATGTATATATTTGGTACTTAAATATTCCATGAAATTGGGGTATGCAGCTTGTTTTAGATGGGAAAGTAGCATCTTCAGGAATTTGGGCCCAATACAAAGCAAATGCAGAGCAATTCATATGTTCATGTGCACAAAAATCAAATCAAAATGTGAGAAAAACACCAGGGGGTTTGTTATGGTTTCTACCATGGGATAATATTCAATATGTTACTACTGCTACATTTGTAATGTCCACTTATTCTCAATATTTATCATCAAAACAAACATCTCTCCAATGTACTGCTGGTGTTGTTACTCCTTCTGATCTCACATCTCTTGTTCGCTCTCAGGTAATCATACTCTATTTTCAACTTTTATTTTTACTTTACTATTTTACTAATCTTAATCTAATCAAATTATAGGTGGACTACATATTGGGTTCTAATCCAAAAAACATGAGCTACATGGTGGGCTATGGATCAAATTATCCACAACAAATTCATCATAGAGGAGCATCAATTATATCAATTAAGGACTATAATACACCAATAACATGCCAAGAAGGGTTTACAAATTGGTTCAATAAAAATGCACCAAATCCTAATATATTGGAAGGAGCAGTTGTGAGTCCAAATGAAAATGATGGTTATGAAGATGTTAGGGGTGACTATCAACTAGCTGAACCAACTACTACTTCGGTTGCACCTTTAGTTGGTGTTCTTGCTTATCTAGCTTAATTAATTTGTATTCAATCATTAATATATTATTAGCACTACAAAAAAAAACATATTGTGACACTCAACTTTTAGTGATATCTCATTATTTGTCACTATAATTACTTTTAGCTACAGACAAAGTGTCACATATTCTAATTTATGTTACCGCATCATATTTACTTAAAAAAAACTCAAATATTCACTAAAAAATATTTTCTGGTTGACCCACACTCCACTTCATCGTATTCCCTTCCTCCCGTTTGCATCTCAGAATTTTTTTTCCTCATTTCTTCTCAAATTTGCTCAAAATTCACCCAACAATTGATTCCCTTTTCCCATTTCGATCTCAGAAACTTTTGTTCCATATTTCTTCTCAAATTTGCTCAAAAGGTTAAGGAATGATTGAAGCTCTTCTCAATTTTTTCTCCCTATTTCATCTCATAAATTATAAAAAAAAATCGATTCCCTCCTCAATTGATTCCTTCAATTTCCTCTTTAATCGATTTCCCCTTCAATACTTATTCATCTCAATCGAATTTCTCTTACGATTCAGCATTTTACGATTCAAGCTCAGGATTCAGATTCAACAATACAATAATAACAGTACAACACAACGATTGTAGTTCTAATTCCAACTCAAAACCGAGTCAAAAGCTTGGTTGTTCGGCACCTCCTTTATTCTACGCACTCCTTTCTGTTTATCCTGCGCTACTTTCACCCGTTTCGCGGACTCAAATCCTCAATTACGCGTCTTCGCTCTTTCGTCTCATTTCAGGTACTCATCCATCTATCACATCCTTCAACGTAACACTTTACCTTTTTGATTTACCAAAAAAATAATAATCATGTACTTGTTAATTTCATCTGTTGTTTGAATTTTTTGGTTCAATAATTTCGTTTATGGATGAGCTTTTTTATTTCTTTTTCATTTAACAAATGTTTTCAACAAAACTGATTTTGCTTTGGACCGATCTGTGACTACTGGCTTGAATTTTGATAGTAGTTTTGTCTGATTGGGGGAAACCGACTCGATCCGCATTCATTAGATTCATTCGATTGAGATTTGAGTTTTGTAACTAGGGCGTTGAGTTTTATCGAATTGTAGACGAACATTGATATATTATGCTGTGAAGATTTCATGGTTCAATTGCCTTCCTTTGTTGTTCAAGGATCATGTAATATTTAATTTTTAATATTTAATATTTGATGACATTGATGTCTGAGAGGTAGGCAATTATTGCAAATTTTAGCTGATATTTAAATCAATTGAGTGTAAGCATCTTCTAGGGGATATAAGTTTGGCTTGGTGACTGAGGTGGGGGAGTTAGGGAGTAAAGTGATAAGGAGGCCGCATTTTCGATCCCCACTTTCAGCAAAAAAAACTAACTAGATTAACAAAACTATTTGTTAGTAACATTGGCTGTTGCAAAACAAAAACAAAATTGAGTGTAGCCATCTTGTCTATTCAAGTTTCTTAATACTATGCGAATGAAATGAAGCTATGTTGACATAATACTTTCATATTACCACTCAATGTGGTTGCGGAGAATCCACACAAATACACTATTTCCCTTCTTATTTCATGATATTTATTGTTCAATGTTGCAATATCACCAGGATGTATCTAGTTTTTTGCCAATGAGAATCTACATGGAACTGAGAGTGTTATGTTATTTTTTGAATGGACTATATCTTCAAGCTTAAAAGTGATTATTATTTTAGTATGGTTCTGACAGGTTTATGTAATTAATTTTATTAGGAAAGAATATGAGTTGTTTCAGCTGTTCGAAGAGGATGAGTACCATAAGGCTGCTGAAAGTGGTTGGACCATATGTTGTAAAAAATCCAGCCGTTAATTTGACTCATATAGTTAGGGAGTGCATTAGCGATATCTCTGTCCACTGGAAATTCTAGATGATCTTGATTGATGTGTGTTTTAGGCTATACCTAAACTCAGTGAGGATAAGGTCAGGCAGTGTGTTGATACAAGACTACGAGGAGAATACCCACCAAAAGCTGTTGCTAAGGTATTTTTATTTTATTTGGCCATTTTTCATGTTATTAACTGCATGTGATTTCAGCTGCTGGTTTTGCTTGTCTTGGTAATACACTTTTATACTGATTTCTTTAAGCTTTCATTCATTCATTAGTTATTATGAGTACCAAAACAAATTGGAATTGTTAGTGGTTATCGGCTAGTACTTTTGCAGTCTTCTATCATTGGATGATTCCTTACTTTAAATTTGAATTTTAAATTTGATTTGGTGAGATGAGAATCTAAGTTTTCTGATATTTATTTTGATGGACCTATTGGGCTATTGGCTGCAATTGATGGTCTAAATTTTTATTAAAAAAAAACTGAAGTCTTACTTGGAATAAAAATAAAATCACAAATTCAACATTTAATATAAAATGGGTGTCCTCGAACATTTAATATTAAATTATCGTTGTCATAGGTGTGAATTGAATTCAAATGCAACATTAACCCATTTGGCCTAGGTTCAAAACCCAAGTTGACATCTAAGGGAGAATTATATAAGTCGTAGATTGTTTAGTATTTTGTTTTTGTTGGATTAAATATTTGTCATTTTGTCTTGTACCCATGACGACTTCACCAACCAGCTGCAACCTGAAACTAGGGATTACAATGGGACTAGTGCAGGTAGTGGGTATTACAAATGCAACCATGCAATGCCACTTAATGTGACATACTAACAAGAATTAAGGAAACAAACTTGACTAAATCAACTAACAAATAATGCTAAAAACCAGGACACTTATTTGACTAAGCCTTATCATGTTAATCTTCTTGCTTAATACAATCTGAAACACCGTTTGTTTTGCTTCAACAAAAAGGTTTTTACACCATGGATAACTCCATAAATTCCACCCTCACAGCCTTATTTAGTTCACATTTTGATTGATGGGGATGTCGCTTAGAACAATTTAGATCTAGCATTAATTTTCTACAAACTATACTTGTATGCCTGCCCTTTGTGCATTTACACTGTTTACACAAACAAAACATGGCTGTAAATTACACTGTTTATCATAAGTAAACACAGTGTGCGTAGGAGCAAAGTTAAGAAACATAAAAAAGCCTTAGATGGTCACAATCACAATTGCAAATAAATTTTTTTAAACTTGGCTACAGAGATGTTTGACTAGTAATCCCAATTGCCAGATATTATTGTGCTTATAGTATCTTATTGTATCTTTGGAGATCAATCTGTAATCTTAGAGTATAAGCTTATCTCCTAAGATAACATTTCCGTAATACTTAGTATATTATGATTTTGTTCTTGATTTTCTTAGTTAATTGGGATTAGGAATCTTATATCTCTATAAAGGCAGGGTTTGTGTTAAAGTCTTTTTTGTATACTTTAGCATCGAGTTACTATCAAGCTATATCAATAAATATTCAGCTTCTTAATATTTCACCACAGTTGTGCTTAAGATGTTAAATCGTTGTCAGGGACCTTAACCTTTGCCATGATATCATCAATCAAATGACTACAAGGAAAAGTACTTTAAAAGCTTAACTTCCTCTTGGCCTTGAAATATGCCGGGTAAACTGTTTTAAATATTTGTGGAAATTACAAGAAAAAAATGAGTATTTCAGTTTTCAACAGTTAATGACAACTGCGTTAACAATGTTTAAAGTTGTTTAACTTAGTAGCTTCTTAGTGACATCATTAACACCACAGGAGTGATGAATTGTTCAAAAACTGGACATTGCTTTTACCAAGGAACTTCCCATTGATTCTTTAAAGTCCTCGTGCGAACTTGTGTGTTTTATATTAAGTAAAGTAGTTTCTTGCTCAAAGGACTTAGTGTATTTACTGTAACACAGACTTGAATGAGCTATTTTCCCATGGGGAGGTAAGCTCACAAGTGAGTCTAATGTTTTTTTCACCAATTGTCATTTTTGGACAAAGTTTACTTCAAGCCCGCAAAAGTATGTTGTGTATTCGGCATTCCGAGATTATTACAAGGTATTAATTCCGAGCATTCTAATATATAATTGCCCTTGTTACTTTGTAATTCTTTTATCTTCATGACCATTAGCCTTTCAGATATGGTTGGAATTGATAGACACGACAGTAAAAGAGACAGATGAATATCAAATTTTTAACAATCTTGAAGCAGAACATAGATATCTGACATGGAGAGCCGAAAAGGTAGTTTGGATTCATCTCAAACTTTTGTCTAATTGGAAGCAGTGTCGTTTAATAGTGGCTACATCAAATTTAGTATAAAATCTTGTCAAAAAGAGGCTTATTGATTTGTGTTTTTAAATATTCCTTGTTCGTGGAAATATTTTGAAAGTAGGATCCGAGACAAGGTGTTTTGAAGAAATTGATAGGTGACACACTTGCCAAGGTGAACTGAATTTAAGTTCAGATCGATTCTTCTAGATTCTACAACTATCGATTCTCACTTTTTGTTTTGCGCCATAGGATTTATTAAGAAGCTTTCTCTTTAATGGAGTCAACAAACTAGGAAGCAAAAAGTTCCATGACTATTTTCCACACTACAACGGCGAGGAAGGAAGTCTAAATAAGAAATGTGGTATTATTGGAAAGTCTTTTGAAAATCGACCGTGGGATGCAAGAGGAGAATTCCTTGGTAATTGTTTTTTTAATTGCTTCCCTCTTACTATTATGTTAATTAATTAAGTCTCTCATTTATCTAGTTAAGTATGCTATGATCAATATAGAATGTTTCCTTAGCCTTCATTTCCTTGATGCAAAACAATGTTGTGCATGTTTATCTTAGTGGCATTTTGCATATGCTTGTGTGTTCATTTTGTTACGCGAGACATATTTGGAGACAATACTATTTGTATTTAACTAAAAAGGCAATTAACCTGTTTGGTTCTGAACATTTGATCATCTTGAAATATTTTAGGTCGATGAATATTGTAGCTTTGCTCTCAAACTGTTATACAAGGCATGTAGCTGGTAATATTTCTTCATAAGTGGAGAAATATATCACTTTTGTAAAGATTTTATGATCTAATTAGTGGAGAAATATTTTTTTTATGATCTAATTTCATTTCAATATTGCCACAAGGATATCATACTCATGTTAGTGCTATAATTAAAATGCTAGGAATGCAAGTAACATGCATTTAATAGAATTAGTAAAATTAAATTATATTTTATTGTATGTTTCAATGACATCAGTTAATAAAAATAAATTAGAAATTTAAATTTAATTTACTGGTATTAATAATTTAGAATTACAATTAGTAGAGAGATAAAATAAATTTAATTTAATAAATAATAATACGTTTTAGTGACAGACAATACTGTAGGAATATATTAATTCTTTATTTATATTTTTCTACGTTTTAGTGACAGATAATATCGTAGGAATAGATTAATTATTTATTTATATTTTTTTAGGTTTTAGTGTCAGGCAATACCGTAGAAATAAAAAACATGCTGTGACACTCCTCATAACATCTAGTGACAGTCCTCAAAGTGTAGCAGGACGCCCCCTTAAAGTTGACACTATATTTGGGTGTCACTCAAAGTATTATTGACCTTTACCTACAGTTTTTAACCTTTAGTGACAAACTTTGTATGTCACGATAAGTCAATTTTTTTGTAGT
>PGTU02016827.1:0-12360 GCA_002896215.2 Cicer echinospermum | reverse complement strand
TATTTGTGTATTTATTATTATTATTATTATTATTATTATTATTATTCATTATTAAGATACTTTATTGACCAATTTCGGTCCAACAAATCAATCAAGTTAATTATTACATTTTGACCCATAAAAATTATAAAATCCAAATAATTATTAAGATACTTAAATAGCCAATTTGAATTCAATGTAATCAATTTTATAAACTAATTTAAATTTATAAGAGTTAATCATTAACTATATAATGCACTAAGGAGTAGAAGACATTAATATCATTAGTTAAAAATAAATCAATTATACAATATGAGTCGTTACATTTCTTTCTTGTGGTGTTTGTTTATGTGTTGCGTCCACATATGCTATTAAAGTTGTAGATATTGACACCCATTTGCAAGGATGAAGACGTTAAAACACTTCACTTTGCCATAACTCTATCAAATCAAAGCAAGGTGCAGAATTTTACTTAACCCTTGCCCAATACACCATTGATGGTTATAATACTGAAGTTGAATAACACAGTCAAACTTATAAGAGACATTAATTCATCAATTTGATAAAGATCCTACAGCAAAATCCCCATTACAGGATGTTTCGAACTTTTTGCTAAACGGAATGGTGCTGCTGCTGATGTTGAAGCACTGAAAACAAGATGAAGGGTGAAGATTACGATGGGATGCGAGAATGGCATTATTTATCACAGCAGATTATGAGTCTTGTATAACGACGACTCACCGGGTGCCATAACCTTACCCGGATAATCTTTGCTCCCCAAAATATGCTAAAGTTGTTAACGACATTGCTCTTATTCTCTTTTGTTATATCAAAAATTTTGATGGGGAATGTTTAGTTTGCAATTTGAGAATTTTTTATTAATAGCTACAATAAATGAGTCAAAATTGACGGTAATAAATGAAGAATAAAATAGCATTTTCTATTACTATTATTTTATATTAGATTCCTTATGTTTTTTAAATATTTTTTTTCTTGATGTTATTTAAGCATTTTAACCTGCATAACGTTGAAATATTAAATATATTATTATAAATAAAAGTTAAATAAAATGTCATTTAATTTATGATTCTCAAAAAGGCTACTTTAGACTAAAAAACTATAATTCAATCTCGTTCGTATGTAACCTAATTAGGATATTTAGAGATGTCTTAAATTTAGATGTTTGCAAACATTTTTTTTAAATAAATAATATATTTAATAAGAAATAGTATTTTAAATATGTTACATGTCATACTAGTCTTTCAAAATGGTTAGCCTAAAAAGTTAAGTTTTATGATAGACAAATACTAAAAAAAAAAATTGATTTGCAGGTTTGTAAGAGACACATCGACGGTTATTAACCGTTGAAATGGATGATTGTCATGGTTGAAGCGCAAATTCTTCCTCGCAAGGGCAATTTGGGACGGTTCAAAAATTGTCGTTTCAACTATCGGTGACATTTGCGACGGTTTTAAACGCCTCAACACACGTTTTGCAACAGTTAAAACCGTCATTAAACACACTCAAATTTATTTGTTCTTAAAAAATTGCGCCTGTCTTCAACTGTTGCTATATTTATTTTGAGACATTTCGAACCGTCGCAAGGCTAATAATTTAAAATAAAAAATATGATACAATTTTTTCCTAATTTTTGTTATACATAGTAAAATAGTACTAACTTTGATGCAAAATATAACATGATATTTCAATGATAGATATAATATATATGAAATGAAAAAAAATAAAAACCAACAAATAATATATACAGGTAATATATCATACTTATAATAAATAAATAAATAAATATTAAATTGTGTGTGTCATTTGATTTGATTCGGTTCAATTTTAAAAAAAGAATTGAAAATTCGATTTGATTTATGCATTTTTTTTCCAAAATTACAACTAATAATATTAAATAATATTTGAATTTGTACGATTTTTTTTATCCCAATTTGAGGTTTTATTCTTTGATCAGTTTAAATATCAAAATCATTAGCTTTAAATATATTAAAGTATCTTTTATAATATGGATAATTCCATCTACTTATATTTTATTTTAGATGAAATAAATTACTATCTTTAAAGATATAATGCATATTGACATATTTAAAAGTATTCAAATAATAGTAGTAAATAATCCAACTCACTATTAAGATGCTTAATTAGGCAATTAGATTCAACTCAATATTTTGGATTGGAACAATTTTACAATTTAACTAGCAAGCAAAATCCAATCCTAGAAAATAGAATTGACACTCATTGATTAAACTTCATGAGAAATTGAAGAGATGGAACCGCCATGGACAACCCATGCGATCCTCTCGGTTCTAATTGTTATTCAATAATTGTTGTTTTTTTTTTTTTGGAAATTACAAACTTAAAGTTTGTGAAAGAAATATAAAATAATCTGATTATACTTTTTGTCTCTCATCCATTAGATATATCATCTGCTAGCTACTACACTACCATCAATAAGTAAATCCAATTAATGCTGATTGCGAGTCCTACTTTCTAAATATATTAGGTTATGATTAAAATTATTAATTTTAGGTTTAAATATGTTTTTAATTCTTGTAATTATGTCAGGTTTAAAAATTACTGCTAAAAAATGAAGTATTTATTGATAATTTTAGTAGAATTAATTAGAAAAATGTTTGGTGTACACTCAAACACTTCCTAGATATCTTGAGAGAAACATAAATAAAGAGAGTCATTTAATAGATGTGATATATTGGTGATATGATAAGAAGAGAAAGATAGAAAGAAAATAAGTTGTTGAATAAATGCATGAAAATTAAGGGTGTTTGAATACAAGAGTTGAATTAATTAACACTAAATAGTAAAAAATATTTACATTGCAATTTGCTATAACTTAATCTACAGATCACATCCACAGTTGATGATATTTATGGTGTAACTCAACTTGGTTTTTTACAAAATGTAAAATAGTCAAAATGTCATGTTTCACCGTGAGAAATACTACTAATATAATTCCAAAGAAAATTGTTCAATGTACGAGAGATAATTCCAATGAAAAATTTCATGATATATTGTGTCTAATGGAGTGATTAAGAACACAAGTTATATACTCACTATGTTAATTAAGGATACAATATTTGTGCTAGTCTCCCAATACTCTTCGGTCTCTACCAACTATATTCTCTATTCTCTTATTTCTCTTTCAAGAGCACTATTTCAAATCAAAATAGAGGCATATGGTTACAAAAAGCAAGCATGTAACAAATACAAAGTAAATGAAATTATAAATAGTCATGGCCAACAAATCACATAGCAAAATAATTTCCGATAGGGAAAACATGGGGTAGTTAAACTCACTTTGATTTAAAGAAAGTGACCATCAATGCCCATATGTAACATTTATCATGTAATACCCATCAATGGCTAACAAGAAACATATCAAAACAATCAATAGACAATTTAAGAATTTGAACATCATCCATTTCTTTCAAGTTGTAGTCATCTGCAGTGGCGGATCTTGCACAAAATAATGGGGGAAAGTCGGGAACGACAAATATTAACTAAAATATTATAATAATTGAAATTTTAAAAGTCATGTATTTTTTGTTGTTGAGAGTTTAACACAAATCATACATAGTATACAAGTTGCAACAGTTAGAATTACAATTCTCACAAATTTTACCATTTTCACAAGTCACACAATTCAATCAAATAAAATATATCCATCTTACGATTTTCATTTTGTCGAAAACTTTCTTCTTGAAAAATGCATCAATTTTCTTATGTTTAAATATCGTGTCACTCCTATAAAAATACACATATTAATTAAAACAATTCCCAATTAAAAAATAGTATTTCACTATATCATATATCAATTGTAATATTTAACATGTAAAAGTTTGTTAATAGTTAATAGTTGAGTTGCTAGAGTGTTAGAGTTTGCTAATATAATAGTTAGTTTATCATTTGATATTAGGTAGTTTATCTATCTATGGAGCTTGTTGTACTAATTTTATTATACTTTATCAGTACAAATGCTAAGATTGAGAACAAATTGAGCAAATATCTTATGGAAGAGATGTACATAAACGGAGAGGGGAGAAGCGAAAATGGATGTCAGTTCTCAAAAGCATAAAGGTTTGAGTATATTTTAATAATTTATCAATATTATTTTGATAATCTCATTATTATATATATAAAAAGATAATTGATAATATATAGTTATTATTATTATATATATAAATAAATAAATAAAAGACAGGGGATATCGTGACCCGCTCCCGAGAAGATCCGCCGCATCAGACATTTTCTTATCAGTCTCCCAACTCTTTTAAAAGTAAATTTAGAAAGCAATGATTGAGTCATTAATTAAGTGACTCTAAATGGCTATATTGCTTATAACAACGTGATGTTAAGAAGAAAATTCTTGACAACCCCATTTTCTTCTTTAAGCAAGAAGATAAAATTGGAGGATAATCCTAAATAAAAACTTCTCACCTATACGTTCAATTATAAGGGATGTAACTAAAAAAAAAAGGATTTGTCAACTGCAATTCCTAATAACAATAGGAAACATCAATCAACAATAACAACCTTACACTAAAGTGGGTATACCAAAGTAACTCTCAAAGAATATAAACCTACTTAAACTATATATTAAAGTAACAAACTTAGGAATAACATACTAAATTTGTAGATCAAACGGAGCAGTTTGCTACACACTTATTACCACCACCAGAACTAAACCCTTATTTTTCTTCTCTGACAACCGTTCTTTTTTTTTTTTCATCACATCTAAAATAGGGATTTCAAATCCCCTTTTATGTCTTTCACATGGGCCTAGCCCAATAATACATTTTTTTTTTTTTTCTTTCTTTGTTTCTTTCCAATAATGATAATACGATACGAATACTAATACTAATACTAATACTAATACTAATACTAATACTAATACTAATACTAATACTAATACTAATACTAATACTAATACTAATACTAATACTAATACTAATACTAATAATAATACTAATACTAATACTAATACTAATACTAATACTAATACTAATACTAATACTAATACTAATACTAATACTAATACTAATACTAATACTAATACTAATACTAATACTAATACTAATACTAATACTAATACTAATACTAATACTAATACTAATACTAATACTAATACTAATACTAATAAAACGGTTCGACTTGGGGAGTGAGCTCACCCAATAAATCTCCCCTTCATAACTCAAGTGAGAAGGTATTGCTCAACCATGCCAGTTTTCTTTCTACAACATATCATCTTCGACACAGGCAAGATCTTTATCATCATATCTGAACCATTCTCATCAATATGAATTTCTCAATTAAAAATGACTTCATTTTTAGTGCATCTCCTATCCAATGATACCACACTTCAATATGCTTCGACTTTGCATGAAAAGTCGAATTCTTGCTGAGATGGATCGCACTCTGACTGTCACAGGATAAAACAAACTTGTCTTGCTTGAGGCCTAACTCATGTATGAATTTATTCATCCACAAGTATTGCTCTAGAATATATATATATATATATATATATATACATATCTCGACTTATCAATCGTGTCCGAGTATAGAGATCTAATATGCAAAATTTGTTTGACTGATGATGAATCAGGTCCTTGTGACTGATTCGTTACATCTTGTTGGCGATATTTTGAAATTAGTTAAGAAGTGATTCGATGGAAATTTTTTGAAGTTTCTTTCAAGATGGGCATGCATTATAATTTTGAAACACACCAAGAAGTGCTTAGAAGTCCTAACATATGGGCATCAACCCTGCAGCTCTAGACTCCATTGGTTAATCCTTAGGATGGTGGTTTTCTATAGAGAAGAATTTCAATTTTCAACTGTATGGTGGTAACTATTGATTTTCAGATTCAAGATGATTCGTTTCATAATTTGTTATGTTTTTTTATAAATCTTTTCTCTTGGACCTGGAATCTATGAATTGACAAAAAAAAATCATTTGCACTATATTCAGGCTTTGCAATTTGTCCCTGCTTATTTAGAAAGTAGCTTATAATATATTTCAAAATTTCGATATCAATATGATTGATTCCTATAGAATTGCCCCTTAAATGACATGCAATTGCTCATTTAAAATGTAAGATTGCTTGATTTTAATGGATGCCAATTAATTTTTATTAAAAGTAAGTTAAATGTAACATAATTTATATTTGAATATGTCAAGGTAATGAACAATAAATTTGAAATTAAAAGTGTTTATTTATTTATTTATGAAAGCTCTAAATTTATGTTTTAAGTTTATATTTTATATTAGGAAATTTCTCTTATGGGAACTTTTAAATATGTTAAAAAAATTAATCAAAATCAATTTAATTTCAATGATTATAAGAAGATAAATAACATTGGAGCGAAGTTCTTTTACAGCATAATAGCGTCATAGACACTTAAGCATTATTTAATATAAACCTTAAGTGAAGCCCTTTTCCAGTATAAGATAGCGTCATAGACACTTAAGCATTATTTAATATAAACCTTAAGTGAAGCCCTGAGAAAATTTAATATATCCTAAAACATTATTTACTGTACGATTGTTATATTTTTTATGATTAATTTTAAAAGTTTTATCTATTTATTATAATTTTTTTTATAAAATGAAAATAAAAAATAATAGAAAAAAAAACTTCTCCATTTCTTCAACTCAACAAGATCTGAACAACATTTTTCTTCAACTCAACAAGATTCCGATCGTTTTTCACGAGGAAGAGTGTTGCTTGTGTTAGGTAAGTATTTGGAGAGGAATTGTTATGTGGTAGTGATATTGTAACTGAAGAGGAACATAATAATAGTAATGAAAACCTTTTTACACGGTGATAATCATTAATCTAATTTTATCTAAAGATGACAAGGCACGTAAGTCAAACCTAAAATTTCTGAATTAGTATTGACTTGTTGCATTTGCTACGTACGTATATCTATATATATATATATATATATATATATATATGTGTGTATAATTCTTGTTTTTAATTTGTAAGATTTTACTGATTGAAGTTAATTATTTCACTTTATTATATTATGCTATATATATTTTTCTTCTGGATTTAAGAATTATTGCTATTAATAATAGAAATACAACGAGACACAATCAATATATTTAGAGTTACGATAGTATTATTCTAGTTCGTTTGTATATTCATAGAGTAGGTTATGTTGAAAATTGTCTACCTTTGAATGAAGTAAATAAGTAACTCGTTTTACTAAGAATTATGATTAATTGAATATAACAAATAGTTTAGAGGTTCATAAGACATATGAGCTCAACATAATAGAGTTAAAAAGTGTCCTAAAAAAATTACTTATAAAATATAAATTCTATGATGGCTCAACGTCTACTGAATATAAAGATATATAATTCAGAGTTTTATTCCATCTTCTCTCTTGCTCTATACAAATTCAACTCATTTTCATTTTGTCTTCCTTAACTGTCCATCACACAAAACTCCAAATTGACACTGTCACGCTTTTTGCACTAACCTCCAAATGTGCGAAGGTGGTCGAAACAGGCCGCAGTGTTATAGAATGGGTTGCTAAGGTTGAAAAAGAAGAGATGAAAAGGGTTTGAGTTGATTGGTTGGAATATGATGAAAGTGAATACGGAGAATTTTTTTTTAAGTTTTATTATGGTAACTAATGAGCCATAATTAGAAAAATATTATAAAATTCTGATCATAATTCCAACTAAGCCGTATTTTGACACTTAATCATGTCATGTCTTCAGATTTAGAAAGTCAAAGTTTAGTAAGGGTTAAAAGCAAAAAAATGTTAAATGAAAGGAGTATATTGAATAACAATATTTTTTGTAGGGACTAAAACTAAATTTTTTCTCTCTATCTTACAAGATAAAACACTTTTGATTCAATATTTTATTTTTTGTTTGGACAAAATAATATAATGTAAGCCACATATAAGTCGTGTGTTAAAATTTCTATTTTCTTCCTTAAAAAAGTTTTTCTATTTTCTTTATTAATCTTTTTATGTAGCTACACTACTATTTTCGTTTCTAATATAATGTGATTTAATTTAACCAAGTGACAGAACTCAAATGATTAATAATAAGAACTCGAGTTCAAATTTTGGTTGGAACAGTTATTGACCAAACTTTACGTACCTCCAACTGAACTTTGAATTAGTGATTGTAAAAATTCTTTCAAGGTTGAAAGGTGGTTGCGAAAAACTTTTCAAGATTGAAAGGTGACCATAAAAGTATTTTACGGGTTGAAATGTGAAGATTGTAATTGATCAAAGTTTTATTAAGAGAAAATGTGCAAAGGAGAACGTTCTAGTTCTGAATTACCTTCCACTCCCCTATTTTTTCATAAAGACTATTTTGTCCTTTTTTTTATTTTGTATAAAATCATAAAAAAAAATTATCACTCTATTTCTCACTCCTACTTTGAAAATTACAAACTTTCGAAATAATAAAAAGTTAATTTTTTGATATTTTTGAAAGTTTTTGTTAAATTTAAAATTTCGAAATTTAATTTTTCAGAAAACATCAAAACATTCGAAAAGTTTTGATAAATTTGAAACTTCCGAAACGTAATGCTCGAAACTTTTAAATTTTCGAAACACATTTCAAAACTTTTCAAATTTTCGAAGTAATTCAATTTCAGAAAAATTTGAAACCTTCGAAAGTTTTCAATTTATAATTAAAATTTTATTTTAAAAAAATAAATTTATAATATTGTTATTAATTAACTTTATTATTATTTTGAAAATAGGTATAAATTTATTACTATTTATTACTATAAATATATTATTATTATTATTAAAAAAAATGCATTTTTAAACTTTCCCCAAACTTCCGAAATAATTTCAGAACTTTCCATTAATACCAAAAGTTTCCGAAACTGAAAAACTTTATTTCGAAATTTTTAGATATAAAGTTTCGAAGATTTCTGCATTTCGAAAGTTTCATGTTCATGGAAACTTTCGAAAGTCTCAAAATTTTGGGAAAAAAATAAACTTCGAAGTTTCATGTTCATGAAAAATTTTCGACGATTTTGAAATTAATGTTTCCCAAAATTTGAAAAGTTCGAATATTTGCAAATATGTGATTCGGACAATTCAAACTTTCGAAGAAAATTGGTGAAAAAAAGAGAAGATTTTTTTTGAGGTTTTCACTAATAATATTAGGGACAATCTGGTATTTTTCATAAAAATAGAGTGAGAAGTATAAGTGAGGGGTGCACGTAGGGATGGAATAGGCTAGGCCGTCCGACAGGGGGCTATGGCCTGATCTACTTATGGCCTGACCTGTTTAATAAAGGTCAGGCTCAGACTGTTTTTAAAGCCTATTTATGTAAATAGGTCAGGCTCAGGCTTGTAAAAAAGCCTATTAGGTCTGACAGGCCGGCATATATATATTTATATGTATTCGATTCTCTATTTTTTCTTCTTCTAATTTTCATTGCACTCACTCCAACAAACATGTATGAAAACAACATATTTTTTTTATAAAAAACCGATATTATTTATTTGTTACTTTTATATTTTATAAAAACCAATACTATTTATTTGTTATCTTTATATATATTATTAGTATATAAATTAAAAACCCTAATTGTTTATTATTACTGAATATGAGTTTGTTTGAGAGGTAATATTCTGAGTTGTTTGAGAGGATTTGTATTAGAGGTAATATTCCGCAGTTGTTTGAGAGGATTTGTTTAGAGATAATATTCTGAGTTGTTTGAGAGATAATAACAGTGCATTTGTTTCATAAAAAAAATTATTATTTTAAACCAAAAACTATTTTTAGGGTTTAAAAGGTATTTGTTTCATATTTTTAAAAAATATTTTGTTAGAAAATCATTTTTTTTTATATATATATATTATATATATATATAGTATTATAAGTAATAATATATATATATATAATATTATATATATATATATATATATATATATACATATACACATTAGTATTGGTATATGGAGAATCATATAAATGGATATGTGTATAGAGCATCATGTAGCTATAGATAATTGTTTATTTATTACCTTTATATATATATATATATATATATAATACTAAATATGATGTTGCACGAGAGGATTTGTTTGAGAGGTAATAATCTGAGTTTGTTTGAGAGATAATAATGGGTGCGTTTGTTTTAATAAAAAATTTATTCTTTTAAACCAAAAATCATTTTTTGGAGTTTAAAGGGTGTTTGTTTCATATTTTTTTAAAATTATTTTGTTAG
This sequence comes from Cicer echinospermum, assembly GCA_002896215.2. Classification (NCBI taxonomy): domain Eukaryota; kingdom Viridiplantae; phylum Streptophyta; class Magnoliopsida; order Fabales; family Fabaceae; genus Cicer; species Cicer echinospermum. The sequence goes on along the minus strand of PGTU02016827.1, from coordinate 2,122 downwards.
AAAAATTATTTTTAATGTGAATAAGGCTTTTAATAGGCTTACAGGCCCCAGACCATAGTAGGCGCGTAGGCCAGACTCAGAATGAAAAAAAAGTCTATCATGGGCCGTAGGCCAGACTTAGGCCTCAAAAATTCATCGTAGGCCAAGCTCAGGCCTTTCAAAGCCTGGCCTTGCTGACCTATTCCCACCCCTAGGTGCACGGTACAAAATTCTCTTTTAAATTTTGGTAGTTGGAAAAGAAAATTTACTAGTAAATTGCTTATTACTCGATAGGTTTTGAAAGTGTATAGAGGTGATGATTTTCTAATTATGGAAGCTATTTGTTGTGTGATCGATATTTAGCAGATTTTTTATACTTTAGTTCTTGCTTGGCACAAAACTACCCCTTAGGCTTAGACAACTCTTGCAGCAGAAACCAGAAGGCTGGAAAAGAGTAACGTCAAGCTCATTTATAAATGTCCACCAGAACCATTGGTCCCCTTCATTTTGCGACACCTTTTCATGAGTCAAATTGAGATGAATTATGCTTCACTTGTCCGGCACAAGTTAATATCATGTGAAGTTAAATGAAAAAAAAAAAAATAAAAATAGGACAACTGTGTTCATACTTCCACATTCCAAAATATTAAAAAAGTAATTTTTTTTTTTGAATTTCTTGAAATGGAAATTTAGTTTACGGATACAGAAAATAAACTACCAGAAAATTCCCAAAGTTAATTTCAAAATATTTTGTTTTACGAAAATTTTCCAGTAGTAATTTCGAGAATTATTTTTTTGAATTTTACGATACAGAAAATAAACTACTAGAAAGTTCAAAAAATAAAATTTTCCGTTGAAAATAAATTATAGAAAAAATGAATTTTTTCAGTTAAATTTTTTTCCACTGTATTTAATTTGTAATTTTTTTTAGTGAGGATCAGATGAGCGCAAAGTACTTAAAAAATTTTCGTGTTTAACCTCCTACACAATCTACTAGAAGAGCCGTTATGGAGAAGGAAAATGAGAAATGAAATATGCAACAAGAGGTACAAGAGCATCAGGAGGATCATATTCAACTTGAGTTTGAGTAGTGCATTAGGATTATGCGTTTGAGGATCACTTACAACACGAGGAGCAACATGATCTTGTAAAGTATGGAAGAATGAGATGTAATGTCTACTTTAGAAATACATTAAACATATCCAAGAAGTGAGATTGTATTGTATTTGTAGTTTGTATTATGTTATTACTCATACTTATTTATTTATGGACTACTTTATTGCTTAAGATTGACTTTTATAATTGAATAGCCTTTTATATTTGTAATAACATTTTATTGCTTTCACAAAAAACATATCAATTCTGCGGAGTGATAATTCTTCTATACCCAAAATTCTACTGGTTGTCGGTCGTTAAAGTAAACAAAAGCCTAGATAGATAATATGTTGATATGAAATAAAGTTGAATGATTTTTCGTCAAGTAAATATTTAAAGATGTACAAAGTGACTTGGTGCAATAAGACGAACAAATGTGTTCAATAATCTATGCCTCAGACAATTACATATAATGCTTGATTCTAAATCTAATGCCTTTAATGCTATCGACAGTCCAGAAATAAGCTATAGTCCATCGATGTAGATTCATCAATGCAATGGTCCTTCATATATGCATGTGTATATGCTCTTTGCGACCTTTTTACTTTGTCTCAAATGACCATTTTATCTTCATAATTTGCAACTTCAACATTTCATTCATATCATTTTATAGATTATAAAAATATCAATTACTGTGTTTCAAAATCTCAATTTTGCAAAGAAATGGGTAGGAAAAAGCATCACGAACCTATATCACATGTAAGTATACTTTTTGGTACAAAGTTTAAACTCACAAATAATTAACTCCATATATTTATTTGTCAAACACCAATTATTTAACTCTCTTAACTTTTTTTTGTGTTAACACTTTGTAGGTTGTGTTTTTGTGATCTTATTTCTACTTTCTCGTACTAAATAATTAACTAAACAAAACCAAACACAAACGATGAATCATACCTTTGGATTTCTTCTTTTATTTGTGACTTTTTGTTCTATTACTTTTCAATTTATTTAAGACTATGTATATAAAGAAATATTTATTTATTTG
>PGTU02016822.1:0-20397 GCA_002896215.2 Cicer echinospermum | reverse complement strand
TGTTATATATAGTTTTTTTATTATTTTTATTTATATTACCCCTATTGTTTTATTGTTTATTTATCTTTTTTACTTTTTATTTTTGTCATATTGTTGATATAATTATATGTATTTTGTCAATTTATTTTTATTGTGATTATTTTTTTATTTTTTTTATTTTTCTATACACCCTAACACGATTCACACACTTTTGAGTGGGCTCTATACCCGGGCTGAGTGCAACCTAAGATAAGTTCGAGACTGTGTAATGATAATCTTCTGGATGTACATCTTGTTTGGTTGTCATGAAAGTCTCACCTAGAGTTGACCTTTTCTATAATATTTCCATTTTAATAGTTTACCTATTAATTGGTTTAATATTTTAGAACTGAGTTGTGTGCTCTAGGAACCAATTTAGAACTATAGAGCTACCCTTAGTAAAGGTTCACATGGAAAAATGGTATAAATCGCACGTACATACAAAAATCTTACTCTATGTCATGTTCACTACCCGCTAGTATACCCAAGTTTTTTTTTCTCTTCCTCATCATCATTTTTTTGTTTGTTTGCATCATAGTCTTTATCATGGTTACTTTTGAAAAATCATTATCTCATCATTTTCAAAACCATAAAAATTAAGACTTGTTGTGAATAACTTTGACCGCAGGAAATATGAGATCAAATGGTGGTTCAAATATTACTCCATTAAGAAAGACCTTGCCATTGAGAGTTCTTAAACCTGATGTGAACAACATTAAGAATCTTGCTCGGAAGTTGAAAAAAGTACAACGTGTAATCTTTATGGGGAAATTCGGTAAGATTCTTGATTTACTTGAAGTTAATGTACAAGTGGATGCCCTTACAGCGTTGGCCCAATTCTATGATCCTCCTTTTAGGTGTTTCACTTTTAAGGACTTTCAGTTGGCCCCAACGTTGGAGGAGTTCGAACGAATAATGGGATATCCGATGAAGGGGAGTAAACCTTACCAATACATGGAACACTATCCCTCACTGAAACCAATTGCTGAAACGTTTGATATCCCTATAAAGGAAATAGAAGACAATAGATGGATGTGCTGGCCTTAATTATATATGGAATTGTTTTATTTCCAACTATTAAGGATTTTGTGGATTTCATGGCGATAGACGTCTTTTTGGCTTACAAGCATAGAGGGGAGAATCCAGTACCGGCAGTTTTGGCTGACGTTTACTGCACGCTCGACTTCCGTCATGAGAAAGAGGGGGGCCTAATCCATTGTTGCTCGCCAATACTCTATTTTTGGTTTGTCAAACATATTTTTCAAAACATGCATCAATTAAAAACTAAGAGCAAAAAGGAATGGGCCAACGTTCTAGCAAATCTCAACAAAAGAACGATTCAATGGTACTCCCGGAGTCAAGATATAAATGAAGTGATTTGTAGATACGGTGTTTTCGTAGATGTTCCCCTCATGGGAACCAAAGGGTGTATAAATTATAGCCCCTATGTTGCATTGAGACAATTGGGTTATCCTATGACAAAACCCCCAATAATGGATGTAACAAAATCTTTTGTTATTCATGGACGAGATGGTTATGATGCTAGCTTGTTGAGAAGAATATGTAAGTCTTGGGAAGATGTTGTTAGAAGAGGACAAGAATTAGGGCCTAGAAGTTGTGGTATAGGAGAGGAATATCATAATTGGGTGAAAAGGAGGGCATTAGAGGTCAAGTTGCCTTTTCACAGCACCATCATTACTCCCGAGGTAGTAACAACAAAATCTTTTTTTAGCACTAAAGATTTAGAGGCCGACTTAGCTCTCAAAGGACAAGAAATTGAAAAATTACAAAAAGAATTGGAGATGGCTCACCAGGCTTATAGAGATATGGAGTATAAGAATACCCAACAATCCCTTATCCTTGAGAAAGTACAAAAAAGAGCAAGAGAGGAAGAAGAAAGCAAGGAGAGAACTCGAATCTGTTTGCGGGGTGCGAATGAAGAGTTAAGACTCAGACGTCAAGAAATTGATGATGCAGTGATTGAAGGTCTTAGGCTTAAAGAGTTGCTAAAGAAATCTGGGGAAAAGCATGAAATCATCCGTCGGCAAGAAGCAAATCTGAAGCAACAAATAGAGAGGGTAAGAGCGGAATGTGAAAACAAGATCATGGTAGAAAGGCAATGCCAAGAAGAGATCATCGAAGCATACCGAGTTGAACTTGCAAGAAAAGAAGACGAGATGTATACACAAAAAGACACTATCGAGAGACTTGTTCAAGAAGGAATGTTTTGGATGGATCGTTTCTCCAAACTAGTTTATTTGACTAACTCTGCTATCGGAGAAATTCCACCATTATTAAGAGCTGTTGACGGGATGGCTAATCCTCTCTCTACCCCTCAAGAGATCTCCATTTTTATTGAACATTGTAAAAGTTTAATCGAGCAAATGAAAAAATTGATGGCTCATTAAATTTTCAAATTTCGTGTTTAGATTTCTACTTTCGTTTTGTGGCAAAACTTGTATCTTACTTTTTCTCAATAAATTAAATTTGGCCCCACTTTTGATCCCATGGCCTTCTCTTTATTGGTTAAGATATTCACAAACAAGCAATAAATATCTCTTTAACATTCATGCACAATTACATTTTCATACATCACATTGCATACTCATGCCATATTCTTTCACAGAAAAAATAACACAACAAACAAAAAATTTGGTGTTACGACACCGTTATCGGACACGATCCCAGTCAAAAATCATGGATGAGCTAGAGCAAACAGAAATAAGAGAAGATGTGAACCAGCTCAAGGGGCAAATGACCAAGATCTTGGAGATTTTACAAGCACTCGGAAATAGAAATGATGGGAATCCTTTGGTAGATGAGGGGGTGCCCCAAAACACTCTTGTTCACCCAACGGGCGTCGTTCCACACCTTTACACCAATTATCAAGAAGGGAAGACACAACAATTTCCACCTTATGGTCTTCCTCCAGGTTATACCCCACCCATAGACACTCATCTCCCCAACAACAATACATTGGTCGTGGTACAATCCACAACATGTATGGCGAGTTCCCTCAAGTGCAAACCTTCCCTTACTTCGGGCATTCCTGGCTCTTCATCGCAAGGAAAATCTACCGAGCTAAGCCGGTGATGTTAACTAACCATGAATCTCGCGTCGAGAGCAATCATCCAGAAATGGCAAGCCTTGGAAGACGCTGGCTGTTGTGAAGGGGGAAACAATTATGGATTTGATGCTTCAGACCAATGCTTGTTCTGATGTTATATATACTCGAAACTTTCAAATTGCTGAATTCGACAAATACAAGGGAACTACATGCCAAGAACATCTTATTATGTATTGTCGAAAAATGGGTTTTTCGCGCCCATGCGAAAACTGCTAATCATTCTTTCAAGAACAGTTTGGACAGAGACTTCCTGAGTTGGTATATGCACCTTGAGCGAGACTCATATCAGCGTCTTGGAAGATCTGGTGGATGCTTTTTGAACCTACAAATATAATCTCGAACATCTCTGATGACACTGCAAAATGCAAGCAAGGAATATCCCAACGATGGAGAGACTAGCTTCCCAGGTTGACCCCCTATCTGAAAAGAAATGGTGCCATGTTATAAACACTCTTCAACCTCGTTTTATGACAAAATGTAGAAAGCGTTATCAATCAAATTTTTTCAGATCTCGTCATCATAGTGAAAGAGTGAAATGGGATTGAAAAGCGAAAGTTGCTTCCGGATATACGGATTATAACACAAAAAAGTTGCGCATGTGGAATAAGAAAGGAAGGAGAAAGGCATTTTGTGCGTCAGCTAATCTTTCTTTTGTGCGTCGCCTTACGCTGCTGCAACTTCACACATCTCAGGTACTTAAAGTCAACACTTACAAGGGAATCAGATTCATAATGAGAGTCAGGGGAAAACTATCGTGGGAGGAAGTTCGTAATTTCGACCATCCTATGACCTGAGCTATGCAGGAGTTTATTACCGCATCTGGTTAGCAATTCCATGGTTGCACTATGTCCCGGGAAAACTTATAGAACCACCCTACCAAAAGGATAGACTCGAATGCCGTGTGTGATAACTCTGGAGCTGTAGACACTCTACTGAAAACTGCTTAGCAGCTTTAAAAATTTAGAGAGGTGCACGATTTGCTTAAGGCTGATCGGTTGAATTTTAAAGAAAACGAGCCTAGCGTGAAGAGATAATGCCTCTACCAGTCCATGGTGCGGCCAAAGTGAATGAATCGATAGAAAATCACCAAGTAATAAAGGAGGTGAGAAATTAAGGCCTCGAGTGGGACTGATTTTCTCTGAGTTCTGTAAATTTGGGTTAATCCAGGAATGCGACTGTGAAAGCAGATGCAATTTCACTCAATGAAGATTCATTCATAGAAGAATCAATGAGTTCAAAAGAACACTTCAAAAATTGATAAACATAGGCACCATTCAAATAGGTCGTTGGGAAAAGGATGACGGTATGATTGCAACCCAATCAGAAGAAAAACTTGGCATAACCATCCCAAAGCCATTGGTCATTCATTTCACTAAAGAGGAAAGTATGAATGCCCCTGGTGATTTGAGGACCTTAATAGTTCAGATACCAAGCCCTTTTTCATATAAAGACAACAAAGTCGTACCTTGGAACTATAATGTAGAGGTACATCTAGCTAAACAGAAGCACAAAGACGTGTCTAGCTCTAAAACCACCGCTGTCACAAACGTTTCAGGAATAGGAGGAATGACTAGAAATGATCGGATATGCTCCCCAGGAAAATCACAAAGAGAAATGAGAGTGGTATTTGAGAAGGCATACACAGATAAAGAAGAAAAGAAAGTCGAAAATGAGAAAGTGGAAAATGAGGTTTCTAATGAAGAAGCTCAGGAATTTCTCAAAATCATCAAACAGAGTGAATACAAAATAGTCAACCAACTCAACCATACTCCTACAAGGATTTCATTGTTATCCCTATTGATGAATTCTGAGTCCCACCGGAAGCTATTGATGAAAATACTAAATGAGGCTCATGTCACTCACGACATCACCGTGGACAAATTTGGAGGCATCATAAATAACATCACAACCAACAATCACCTAACTTTCACAGATGATGAGTTGCCGACCGAAGGGAGAGGGCATAATAAAGCACTACACATATCAGTAATGTGCCTCGACCATATAATGTCAAGAGTCCTCATTGACAATGGCTCCTCACTGAATGTCATATCCAAATCAACATTAGCAAAACTACCTTGTGATGGTACATATATGAGACCAAGTCCCATGGTTGTTAGAGCTTTCGACGGGAGTCGCAGAGAAGTAATGGGGGAAATCGATCTCCCAATTCAAATAGGCCCGGTCACATTCGAAATCACGTTTCACGTGATGGATATTGTACCCGCTTATAGTTGCTTATTGGGGAGGCCATGGATCCATTCTGCCGGCGTAGTGCCGTCAACCTTACACCAAAAGCTGAAGTATATGATAAATGACCAATTGGTAATCGTATCAGGAGAAGGAGATTTGTTGGTGAGTAATTTGTCCACCACACCTTATGTTGAGACAACAAAAGACGCTCTAGAAACTGCCTTCCAAACACTAGAAATCGTGGACACCGCTTATGTCGAAACGACACCTATAGAACCACATATGTCCAACACTGCTATTATGGTGGCTAAGTTCATGTTGAGCAGAGGACACCATCCATGGCACGGGTTGGGGAAGGATGAAGAAGGGCTCAGAGAACCGGTGGAACTTCCTGAAAATAGAGATAAGTGGGGTTTAGGTTACAAACCCACTAGGGATGACAAACGGAGATTGGTCAAAGAGAAAAAAGAAAAAAGACTAGCTCGAATTGAAAATCGAGAGCCAAGAATCGAAAGGATTCCCATCTGTGACATCCGACGGAGTTTCCAAAGCGCAAGACCAACAAGTGAAATCCATATTGCGGCAGCTGAAGATGACATGTTTGATGGGGATGCTAATTGGATTCGCCCGTGTGGTGTAGGGGCAGAAATCAGGAATTGGAAAGTAGTCAAGTCACCTATGATATTTAATGCAATTCCAATGTAATTCTAAAAGCATTAGTACTGTTACTAAGACCTTAAGATGTTTCATTATATTTAGGATGGATACAATGTTGTTTTTTCAATACTTTGAATTTCAATAAATGCATTATCATTTTGTTTTCTTATTGTTCTTTCTTATCACTTTCATATGTTTATATTCATTCGCCATTTTTTTTATTTTTTTATTTTTTTTTTCTCTTCTCCTTCTTTCTCCTTATCCTAGCCTTGAATCCTGCAGATTTAGGAATAGTTCATTCACAGACGACTGTACTAAGATCTCGTTGCATAATCTTAACCATCTTGTTAGTCAAACAGAAAAAGATAATGAAGAAGATTATGAACCCCCTCTAGATTTGTTAAGAGCGGTAGAACGGGAAACCCAGGCGTATCATGCTTTGGAACCGATAGAAATGTTAAATACTGGGACTCGAAGAAGGAAGGAAGAAATTAAGGTGGCACCATCTTAAAGAAAGAAGTATATCACAAACTTAATCCAACTCTTACATGAATAAAAGATGTTTTGCCTGGTCCATGATCAGGATTGTCCTGGATTGGATACTAGCATAGTGGAGCATAAATTGGCCCTTCAAAACCGATTTTAATCCCGGTGAAACAAATTAAGGCGATGAAGCTGATATGTATTAAAATCAGGGAAGAAATATCAAACAATTTGACGCAGGATTCTCGCTGTGGCAATTATCCCCAATGGATGCCAAGATGTACCATGCCAAAAAAGGATGGCAAAGTAACGAATGTGTGTCGATTATAGACCTTATAAAGCTAGTCTAAAGATGATTTCCGTTACGCATCACATCGATATTATGTTGTTTGATAATAGGTCCCATTCACTCTTCTTCTGTGTATGGATGGTTTCTCTGGGTATAATCAAATTAAAGATGGCAGCTGAAGATATGGAAAAACGACTGTTCATCAACTCCTTGGGGAACGTTTGTTACAAAGTAATGCCTTTTGGTCTGAAGAACGCGGAGCGACCTACCAAAGAGCTATGGTAACCCTATTCCATGACATGATACATAAAGAGGTCGAAGTTTATGTAGACGACATGATCGCTAAGTCACAAACAGAAGAAGAACATATTATTGATCTAAGAAACTCTTCAAAAGACTAGAAAGTTTAAGCTAAAGCTCAACCCCTCCAAATGCACTTTTGGGGTGAGATCAGGCAAAAGTATTGGATTTGTGGTTAGTCAGAGAGGAATAGAGGTTGATCCTGATAAGATTCGAGCCATTGCAGAAATGCCTCCCCCGAGTACAGAAAAAGAAGTTCGCGGTTTTCTTGGGAGACAAATTATATTTCAAGATTATATCACAAAATAACTGCTACTTGTGAACCGATATTAAACTTTTACGGAAAATCAAAAAATGTTGTGTGAACCAGAATGTCAAAATGCATTTGAAAAAATCCGACAGTATTTGCAATCCTCCAATTCTGCCCACCAGTTCGGGCCGACCCTTGATTATGTATCTTACAGTCCTCGACGGGCCATGGATGCGTACTGGGGCAACATGATGAAACAGGAAAAAAGGAGCATGCCATTTATTATCTAAGTAAAAAATTACAGATGCTGAAACAGATATAACAATGTAGAACGTACTTGTTGTGTCTTAGCCTGCGCGGCTCATCGCTTGAGGCAATACATGCTTTGCCATACAACTTATTTGATATCCAAAATGGATCCAATCAAGTACATTTTTGAAAAGCCCGCTCTCCCAGGGCGAATTGCTCGATGGCAGGTGATGTTATCAGAATATGATATTACATATGTTACTCAGAAAGCCATCAAAGGAGTGCCTTGGCAGATTATCTAGCTAATCAACCTGTTGATGATTATAAATCAATGCAATGTGAATTCCCAGACGAAAGTATCACAGTTTTTGTCTGATGAGAAATATGATGATGGAAAATGGATCTTGTTGTTCGACGGGGCCTCAAACATAATGAGGGCATGGGATTGGGGTTGTTTTAATATCTCCAAAAAAGAAGTTCATACCTATCACAGCGCGATTGTGTTTTGATTGTACCAATAATTATGGCAGAAATTGAAGCTTGCGCCATGGGCGTTTTGGCGGCTTTGGAATCAAAAGCAAAAGTTCTAGAAGTATATGGAGATTCATCCCTAGTCATTATCAGCTTAACCAAGAATGGGAAACTCGAGACTAGAAAGTTAATACCTTATTTTACCTACATAAAAGAATTGTCTTTAGAATTTGACAAAATCACGTTTCACCATGTCCCTCGAGAAGACAATCAATTGGCTGATGCTTTGGCTACTTTATCATCTATGTTCCAAATAAATCGAAACGATGAAATCCCACTCAATTAAAATGGAGAGTCGAGATTATCCAGCCTACTGCCCATGTCATGGAGAAGAAACTGACGGAAAACCGTGGTATCACGACGTCAAACATTATCTTATAAATAGAGAATATCCTCCCGGAATATCGGAGAATGAGAAAAAGAACTTTGAGACGGTTATCCGCGAGCTTTTTTGTGAACGAAAATATATTTGTATAAGAGGAATCACGATATGGTACTCCTCAGATGTGTTGATGTTAATGAGGCGAAGGAAATTCTACAAGATATCCACGATGGCTCTATGGGATCCATATGAATGGACACGCCATGTCTAGAAAAGATTCTTCGGGCCGGATATTATTGGCTCACCCTAGAAAAGATTGTTATAATTATGTAAAGAAATGTTATAAATGTCAAATATATGCTGATAATATCCACAGCCCACCAGTACCCCTAACACCCTTTCAGCGCCCTGGCCATTCTCAATGTGGGGCATAGACGTCATCGGAATGATCGAACGAAAGCATCAAATGGACATCGCTTCATCTTGGTGGCAATTGATTACTTTACCAATGGGTAGAGGCAGCTTCATACGCCAATGTAACCAAAAATGTGGTAGTCAAATTTATAAAAAGGGAATTAATATGTCGTTATGGTCTACCAAGCAAGATCATTACTGACAATGCCAAAACCTAAATAACAAAATGATGGATGAATTGTGTGCCACCTTTAAATTCAACACACAAATTCGTCCCCGTACAGACCAAAAATGAATGGTGCAGTTGAAGCGGCAAATAAAAACATCAAAAAAATTATTAAGAAAATGGTTAAACATACAAAGATTGGCACGAGATGTTGCCCATTATGCACTACATGGGTATCGTACTTCGGTACGCACTTCAACTGAGAGCAACCCTTTTTCCTAGTTATATGGGATGGAGGCTGTGCTACCTATTGAAGTAGAAATCCCCTCGCTCAGAGTATTTAATGGAAGCTAAACTAGAGGAGTCGGAATGGATACAAACGCGTTTGATCAATTGAATTTGATTGAAGAAAAAAGGTTGGCAGCTTATGTCATGGGCAATTATATCAGAAAAGACTGAAGAAAGCGTATGAGAAAAAAAATACGTCCTCGAGATTCTAGGAAGGTGATCTGGTGCTGAAAAAAATCTACCCATTCAAAAGGATTATCGTGGGAAAGACTCCTAACTATGAGGACCATACGTCGTGAAGAAAGCTTCTTAGGTGGAGCTTTGATCCTTACGATATGGATGGAAAAAGATTTAGCTCTTCCTGTATAAAACTCAGACGCCGTAAAAAAAGTATTATGCTTAAGTAATAAATACCCATTAGGTTGAAAACCTAAAAGGCAACCTAGGCAAAATTATGGTATAAAAAAATATAGCCGCTAGGTTGAAAACCTGAAAAGGGCGACCTAGGCGAAAAACTATGGTAAAAAAAAAAAAAAAAAAAAAAAAACCGCTAGAAAACCTGAAAGGGCAACCTGGACAAAATTAGGGTGCACAAAATATTGTTAGGTTAAAAACCCAAAAAGGGCGACCTGAGAGAAGAAGAAAAAAACAAGAACAAAAGAAGATATAACTCGAAAAGACAAAATGAACAATATGGATCGGATTATCACATGAGAGTTAGTACAGTCTACCTTGGAATTACTAGTAACCAAGTTGGGTCTCTCACCCATTTCTTTTGTTTTATCTTATGTATATTCTTTTTTCTTTTACCATTGAATTACTAGCACAAAGTCGGGTCTTCCACCCATTTCTTTTGTTTTATCTTATGTATATTTCTTTTTTATTTCAATATATTTCATACTATACTGTTATTACTTTATAATTTAACTCTTTTTTCCTGAATGCATCTTAATGATTATATGTATTGGAAAGTAAAAATTATTCCAATCTCGATACAATGAATTGCAATAAAATCGGATATAGTATAGTCGTTTAAGATAAAAGCAGACAACAACATGAATCCAACGTCACATCATCAATATTAAAAAAGAAGAAAAAAAGGAAAAAAAGAAGAACGGAGAAAAAAGAAAATAAAGAAGACAAAAAAAGGAGATCAAGATATCACGTTAACAAAAGAGTATAGTGCTTTCTTTCATTCAAGATTTGAATGGTCGTGTCCAATAATATTAATACATAAATTCGACTATGTCATTCATTCATCATTCATTCATCATTCTTCATTCATTCGTGAAATTTTGCAAATTTAACGAGCAAAAGCGAGAAAACGACCCGCATTGTTGAAGGCGCGGGAAACGACTCACACCGAAGCCGAGAAAACGAAGCGGGAAAACGACTCGCACGACCGAAGCCGAGCACAGCCAGAAGCCGACGACCCGCGTGTTGAAGCCGGGAAAACGACTCGGCACCCGAAGCGAGAAAACGACCCGCATGTTGAAGCCGGGAAACGACTCGCACCCGAGAGCCGAGAAAACGACCCGCATTGTTAGCCGGAAAAACGACTCGCACCAGAAGCCGAGAAACGACCCCGCGATGTTGAACGTCGGGACCCGCAAACGGGAAAATCGAAGATGTTCCGGGCGACTCGCACTCCCAGTCGAGAAACGACCGTTTGTTAATAGCGGGAAACGAACTCGCACTTAGAAGCCGAAGAGTGGGAAACGACCTCGCAACCCGAAGCCGAGAAAAAAGCGTATGTTGAAGTCGGGAAAACAAATGAATTCTCTAAAAATTATTTTTTCGACAAAATTAGAATTTGTTGCTTTCTAGTAATTTCTAGTAAGAGAAACTGGACTATTGGTGTGTCCGATTTTTACTTTTTATAATAAGAAATAATAATATATATATAATATTAATAATAATAATATAATATGTAAACTATATATGAATATATATTAAAATAAAAATAAATAAATTATGGATATAGTTTTAACAATCACAAGTGTTTTCGGTTCTTGTTTGCTCTATTTTTGTTCAAATATTTCTAAAATATAAAATATAATAAGAAATAAATAAAGGAAATGAAAAAGAAATGATTGATGGTCATAAATCGATTCAATGATGATCAAAATAATGTAAAAATTGAAAAGAATAATTGATGGTCATAAAATCATGCATGATGATCAAATTGAATGAAAAAAAAAACAATAATTGATTGATTGGTCTAAAAATCGAATAATTTGGGTGATCAGAATAGAAAGAAAACGAAGAAATGAATCAATAGCAATAAGAATCGGTATAATTGTGGCAATTAAAAAGAAAGAAACCAACAAAAATAGATTAATGGGTAATCAATTGATAATTATTCTTTGTGTCTTTTGAAATCTATTATCCAAAAGTCTATAAAATAGTCGGTAAAGAAGACAAAATGGGGATTGAAAACACAAATTGAGACACATAAAAGAGAGAGATTAGTTTCAAAAGAGAAGAAGAAAAATGGTCTTGAAACAATCGGTTCTAGCAAAACAAACAATTCAGGAGTAAGGTATATTTTTCTTATAATTTTTTTTCCCTCTAATTTCTGCTTATTTAGTCTTTTGTTTTGTTTTGCATCCTTATTTTTTTATATTTTATTTCGCTTTCTATTTTTTCTGTTGTAAAAAGTAAACTCATGTGTAAAACTTTTATTTTTTAAAGAATCGTTTATCCTAAATTGTTTTCTTGCAAGCACAAAAATAATAATAACAAATATACTATTGATAGTTAAGGCCGAAAAAATAAATTTCATCATATTGTAATTATATTCATAATCGTCTTTAATCAACTAAAAAAATCAAACAAGAGATAAATGTTTTCGCCTTCAGGATTAGAATTACTGGTCGCGGCCAGCCGGAATGAAATTCATCCTCGCCTCGAGCACGGCATATTATCACTCTCCCATCGTGGGTGGCCTTATGTGTCCGGGGAGCATATCCGACAAACACGTACAGCAAATAATTTAACAATTATTTTCACCGTCGGTCCATTGCTGTCTTGTTCACATACCGCAAATTACGTTATTGTTTAAAAGAGAAAAAATTTTTTTTCTTTACTTTAAAACAAATATAAAATATAATCCATGAAATAAATATTATTATTATATTATGTAATTATTTTATTTATTATTATATCATTATTACTATTATTGAGTTTTATTTTTATTTTTTTGATACATATATAAATAAAAATAATAATAAAATCGGTCAACACATCAATATTTTCTACCCAAGAACTACGTGAGTTTTGATTTCCCTATTGCACCTCGGGATACGTAGGAGCAAGGTCTTTCCCTTGTCAAACCAAATTAATAAAACAAATATTTTTTTTCTTTCATTAATGTAAATAATTTAATTTTTTTATTATTCTTTTTGGGGTAAAAATAAATAAATAAATAAATAAATAGTTTGTATATAATTAATTATAGGGTAACCGTCTTAACGGACGTTGTAGTCGATAATACTTCCCTACTCGTAACCGACTCCCGAATCCAAATTTTTGATTCAAAAATATTATTTTAGGTTTTATTCAATTTTTCCTTTAATAAAAATAAAATTGATGGCGACTTTTTTTTTTTTTTTTTTCGCGGACAAACCGGACGCGACACCAACAATAGTGGAAAAATCT
Organism: Cicer echinospermum; assembly: GCA_002896215.2. Classification (NCBI taxonomy): domain Eukaryota; kingdom Viridiplantae; phylum Streptophyta; class Magnoliopsida; order Fabales; family Fabaceae; genus Cicer; species Cicer echinospermum. Next base: position 7,450 of record PGTU02016822.1, on the reverse strand, counting down.
CGAATAAGTGCAAGAGGGCTGGATGAACACTTGGTCATAACGGCAACCGAGATATATTATAGTCCAATTAGGTTTCTACCATCTACCAATAGGTGTGTTTGTGTCATAAGAAGAACATTTAGGTCATTTTCGTCCTCCCTAGGCTAATTCTTGTCCAATTAGGGTATTTAACCAATCATGTGCATCCAATAAGTTCATTTCTTCATTGGTGAACATCTGGTCTTAAAGTACCCTTAGAATTATCAACGAACGAGTTTTTAACAATTTTCTCTAAGTATGGCATTGGATTTGAGGCATGATCCAGAGAAGATGCTTGTGCCTAGATTGTGAAATTAATGGTTCTGTAATACCCACATGCATGAATATAAATCTTCATTTTTAAACTAGCATCACGTGATCTTTCAGAAAAAAAAAATCAATAAAGTTGTTTCCTTTAAACTCTTATCAGACTCCCACGAACTCCTAAATCATGGATGACCTTGAGCAAAACTAAAGAAGTGATGAGAGTGTATGTTAGCCAATTGAAAGACAAAGTTGATCGAATCCTAAAAGCTATACAAGCTTTAGCAAGGAAGGAGAGTACAAATAAGAATCCTCCAACCATAAATAAAGAACACCAAACCACCCCTTCTTAGCTACCAGACTTTACACTGACTACCCAACAGTTCCGAATGGCAGCTATGCAATTTTCAATGTATGGTCTCCCACATGGTTATACTCCACCCTTAGTCATCAACCCCATGGACAACAACCCAAATCACTCAACGATCAATTCCTAAAGCCTAAACCAACCACAAATCCTATCTCATCTGGCTTACGTGCCACCCCAAAACACTATCCCTTCATAAAATGCTCCATTCAGTGCACCCCTAGTAACCTTTTTTATGCTAACAAAAATTGGCAACAACCTCCAATTATAGTGATGATACACAATCGAAAGAAAAATTCTATGTTTTAGAAGAACAAATAAAAGCAATTGAGGGGAGTAATGTTTATGGTCTTGAAGCTTTAGATATGTGTTTGGATCCTGATGTGGCGATCCCTTCAAAATTCAAGGTACCTTAGTATAAAAATACAAAGGGGCCACATGTCCTAAAATAATTAAAATAATCTCCTATTAATTAAAATTGTTTATGAAAGTTTAAATTTGAAATATAGTAGCACTGTGTGATTTTTTGCTAGAATCAATTTCAACAATGTTGTAAACATGCATCCATAAAAATCATTCAAAAATGACTCGCATGCCAAGCACCCTTATGCAATGCATATATGCCAAAATGCATGATTCCGGAATTCGAACCAAAACCCTCCTCAAAGGGGCGTAAATCATAATTGTACCGTCTATCACAGACCAATACTAATTAACGAGGTGCCACCTATCACGAGTCAGCACGATTTACTAAAAAGCGTAAATCGTAAATGTACCGCCTATCACAAACTAGTACTATTACCGAGGTGCCACCTATCACGGGTCAACACCATTTACTAAAAAACAACGTAAATCGTAAATGTACCACCTATCACAGACCAGTACAATTTACCGAGGTGTCACCTATTATGGGTCAACACGATTTACTAAAATACAACATAAATCGTAAATGTACCGCCTATCACATACCAATACTATTTACCGAGGTGCCACCTATCACGGGTCAGCACGATTTACAAAAAAATGTGCAGTCTATCATGGACCTACACGACGCGAAAATCCCTACAAGGATAAGATGAACCAACAGATCACATGGCATCATCTCGTGGCCCATCACGGTCACCACTATCACCATTGCCCTATCGCGGTCACTATGTACTATGAAATGCATGAGCATACTCTGACTCTTTCCACAACAATCATTAAGTAAACGCATATATTAAAAAATTCCCCATTTTTAATACTCATTTAACTCTAATAATTTTCAAATTCAACACAGAGCTTACTCAAACATATATTTTCCACCACCACACATCAAATTTAATCCACAATTTACATTAAATTTGATCAATTCAAATTCCACAAAATCCACACCAAGTTCAATCATCAATCACCCATAAATTTCCACATTTTCAAATATAAATCACGCCAAATTAATTTTCACAAACCACACCACAAACACATCAACTTTAATTTCCTTAACGGTAGCTTTAACAAGCGATTATGGCACCGCAATTAATTCTGATAAAATCTCCGCTCCCGTCGTCGCTTCCAAAGTTGACTCACTAGCACCGTAGCGGGGAGATGAGCAACTTTCCCTTCTATCACTTCTCGAAACGAAGCTCAAATGTAGACGAGAAGTGGTGGTTCGTGTTCGTGAGTTTTTTAAATCACCAACACTAAGCTTTGGTTTTGCGAAACAGAGGCAGGGAAGAAGAAACAGTTCTCGCAAGAAGGAGGAAATGTTGTTCTTTCACTAACACTTGGTTTTCGTGCAGCCAAAGAAAGAAAAAGAAAGGATAAGAAGAAAGGATTCGCGAGCAGGGAGGAAACGTTTCTGCTTTCTTCCTTTTCTTATCCTTGCTTCTGATATAACTATGTTTATACATTACTTACTTACTAAGTAATATATATATCCACTAGCTCACCAAACTATAAATAATAATATATATATAATAACCAAATCAACAAATATCTATATTCTACACAACACTTCATCACATCCAAACTATTTTATAAAAATATCTACTATCGTTGCAACTCAATTGACAGATAAAATTTTCAGCAACTCGAGATATTTTTAACAAAATTGCCCGGTATTAAATTCTTCATAACATAAATAAATTATTCTTCGACAAAAGATTCACCGTAATTAATCTAATTTATTTATCTATGAATAATTTTAATCGGGACATCAAAAAGATATTTTTGGGGATTAAACTCACAAAATATCAATAACTTAGCTAAAAAGCCTCAGAATTCAACATAAAAGCACACTAAAATACAATAATTACAAATTAAAACTAAGGGTCTTACATTCTACCCCCCTAAAATTAGTTTTTTCCTTGAAACTATGCATCGATAAACAACTCAGGGTGTTGTTCTCTCATCTTGCTCTCCAGTTTCCAAGTCGCATCTCCAGTAATTGGGTTCCAAATCACCTTGACCAACGAAACATCCTTGCTCCTCAATCGCTTAATCTTCATGTCATCAATTCTTATAGGTAATACTTCGAATGACAAGTTATCATTCAGTTGAATTGTGTCTGGTTCGATCACATGAGGCGGATCTGCAAGCTATTTCCTTAATTGTGACACATGAAACACGTCGTGGATATTGGACAGTATCAGAGGCAATGCAATCCGATAAGCAACAGGTCCAATTCGTGCAGAAATATGATATGGTCCAATGAATTTCGGAGTCAATTTCTTCGATTTCAAGGCTCTACCAACTCCTGACGTAAGCGTGACTCTTAGAAATACATGGTCACCCTGTGCGAATTCTAGAAGTCTACGACGCTTGTCCGCATAACCCTTCTAACGATCTTGTGAAATCCTCATTTTCTCTTTTATCTTCATGACCTTATATGTAGTCTGTTGTACCATCTTCGGTCCTACAATCATACTTTCACCGTCCTTATACCAACACAAAGGCGTTTGACACTTACGCCCATATAAAGCTTCATATGGCGCCATTCCAATACTTGCGTGGAAACTATTGTTGTAGGTAAACTCAACCAACAGAAGTACATCATCCCAATTTCCTCTATTATCAAATACACATGCTCTCAATAGATCTTCCAATGACTAATTTGTCCTCTCAGTATGTCCATCCGTTTGTGGATGGTAAGTTAAACTCAATCTTAGTTTTGTTCCCAACGCTTCATCCAATGCTCCCCAAAAGTGTGATGTGAACTTTGGGTCACGGTCTGATAGATACTCGACGGTACTCCGTGTAATCTCACAATCTCAGCAATGTAGATCTCAGTTAGTTTATCTACCTTATAGATGGTCTTTACTGGTAAAAAGTGTGCGGATTTAGTTGATCGATCCACTATCACCCAAATAAAATCATTCTTTGTCCTTGTTTTTGGTAATCCAGTTATAAAATCCATGAAAATGTTGTCCCACTTCCATTTAGGTATATCTAAATGTTGCAACATCCCAGCAGGTCACTGATGTTCAACCTTCACTTTCAGACAAGTTAAACAAGTTGATACATACTTCGCTACATGTCTCTTCATTCCTCGCCACCAATAATTCTACCTCACATCCTGATACATCTTTGTTGCTCCAGGATGAATACTCAATTTACTTTTATGAGCCTCTTCTAAAATTGTTTTCCTCATATCTGTAATTTCTGGTACCCAAATCCTACCATTACATCTCAAAATATTATCTGGTCCGATCTTAAACTCAATTGTCTTCCCTTGCACTATTAGGTTCCTCTTCTCTTGAATTAAGACGTCATCTTGAGAATTCCCAATGTCTTTAAATAGTCCACTCGAAATCTTAATCATTCTGAATTTCAAAATTTTTGGTGCAAACTCTAAGTTCAAGTGTAGGTCTCTAAAAGCTTCCCATAACTCTTGTTTTCTAGCCATCACTATTGAAGATATTGACACACTTCTTCTACTCAATGCATCAACCACTATATTGGCCTTCCTAGGGTGGTACTGCAGTGTGAAATCAAAATCCTTGAGAGTTTCCATCCATCGTCTCTGATGCATGCTCAATTCCTTCTGATCAAACAAATATTTCAAACTTTTATGGTCATTGAACATTGTGAATGTGCATCCATATAAATAGTGCCTCCAGATCTTTAAAGCAAAAACCATTGCAGCAAGCTCCAAGTCACGAGTAGGATAGTTTCTTTCATGAATCTTTAATTGCCTTGAGGCGTAAGCTACAACATTCTTGTGTTGCATCAGAACACATCCCAAACCTTGGTGAGACGCATCACAGTAAACTTCATATCGTTCTTCTGATTGCGGTAATACCAATACTGGTGAGGTTGTCAACTTTTTCTTTAGTAACTGAAAATTTTCCTCACACTTCTCCGTCCATGCAAACGGTTGATCCTTTCTAGTAAGTTGTGTCAATGGAGCTACAATCTTAGCAAAACCTTCAATAAACCTCCTGTAGTACCCTGTCAGTCCTACGAAACTTTGTATATCAGTGACAATCTAAGGCTACTTTCAAGCAAGAACTGTCTCAATCTTTGTCGGATCCACAACAATTCCTTTGTCGGTTATCACATGTCCTAAGAAATTCACTTCTTCTTGCCAAAACTCACACTTCGATAGATTGGCATACAATTGCTTCTCGCATAAAATTTCAAGAACTTGGCGCAAATGTTCTTCCTCAGTCCTTGAATAAATTAATATATCATCGATGAACACCACATATAAATGTTCTTCCTCATTCTTTTTCGCTTGAAGTTATGAAAACATCGGTTAGGTTTTAGGGTAAGGTTTAGGTTTTTTTTTATGAAGTCAAACCTATCTTCAGGTAGTGGTTTGATGAATATGTCATCCCATTGGTGTTCGGTGTCTACAAACTGAATGTTTAGTACCCCTTTTTGAACAAAGTCCCTAATGAAGTGGTGTTTGATCTCTATGTGTTTAGCTCTATAATGTAAAATAGGCTTTTTGGTTAGACAAATGGCAAAAGTGTTATCACAATAAATGGGAATGTTAGATTCCAAGAGGTTGTAGTCTTCAAGTTGATGTTTCATCCAAATTAGTTGAGAACTGCAGTTAGCTACTGAAATATACGCAACCTCTATTATTGACATTCCAATGGTGTTTTGTCTCTTACTTGACCAAGATATTAAGTTGTCACCTAGAAAGGTGCAGTTGCCACAAGTGCTCTTTCTATCATGTTTATCTCTAGCATAATCAGAATCACAGTAAGTGTCGTGGCCTCAAATTTTGAGTGTTTCTTGAATTCAATGGAGTCTCCACCAGAATTTATTTTAAAATTGGGAAAATATTGGGAAACCCTTAAAAATAGAGAGAGAAAAAAAAAGGTCTTTGAAACCAAATTGAGTTCGGGAGTCAATTATGCGTAGGGATGGTATTAACATCCTACGACATCCGTTAAAATACGGTTGCCTATAATTAATTGTGCAAAATTAATATTAAATTAAGTATATTTATTTCTCCTTATTATCAAATATGAATAACAATTATTTTTTAGTATGATTTTGGAATAAATGTGTGCTTAAGAGAGAAATGACAAAAAAGAAATTTTTATTAATGTGCTTGACACGAATGTGATCTTGCTCCTACGTATCTCCTAGTACGATAGAGAAATCAAAGCTACGTAGTTCTTGGATAGAAAATGCAAATGTGTTGATTATTTTTAAAGAAAAATTATTTTGTTGTTGAGAAAAAGAAAAGTTGTTTTGACGAAGAGAGAAAAAAAGTGAGTTTATTTTATTTGAATAATTATATTAAAATGTGAGTTTTAGGACGATCAAGTTGTATAACTCGTGTCTCAAAACTCAAGGAATAAAAAAAAGACGTTACATCTAATTTAAACCTTTTAAGAATATTTTATATTATTTTTCGATTTAAAAAAAAATGAGTTTTAAAACCACCAAATAGTAAAACTTGTGTTTTTGCAATCATATCGTCCTTGTAAACCTCTATCTTCTTATGCATCATGTCATGAAACAAAGTTACCATTACTGTTTGATAGGTTACCCTAACATTCTTCAATCCAAATGACATCACTTTATAACAGAAAATCCCCCATTGTGTGATGAATGTAGTTTTCTCCATATCCTCGGGAGCCATCTTGATTTGATTGTCCCATGAGAAACCATCAATGAAGGAGAAAAGAGAATATTGAGCAGTGTTATCTACTAGGACATCAATATGAGGCAAAGGGAAATTGTCTTTAGGACTAGCTTTATTTAAATCCCGATAATCAACGCACATTCAAACCTTTCCATCTTTCTTTGGAACTGGGACAATATTAGCCACCCATTGAGGGTATTTTTCTACTGCTAAGAAACCAACATCAAATTGCTTTTTGACCTCTTCCCTAATTTTAAGTGACATATCAGACCTCATCCTCCTTAGTTTTTGTTTAATTGGAGCACATTCAGGCTTGAGTAGTAGGTTGTGTTCAACTATGTTAGTATATAACCTAGGCATATCTTGATATGACCATGCAAAGACATCCACATAGTCAAATAAAAGCTTAATCAATTTTTCTCGTCCACTTTCTTTCATAGACATACCAATTTTAATTTCTTTCTTATCATATTTAGTCCCTAAATTGATCACCTCAACGGGTTCTTGATACCACTACATTATCTTAGCTTCATGTTCCATTAGTCTATCTAGTTTTGTGGGAGCCTCACAATCGTCTTCACGATTCTCATCAGTATGATTAATTGGGAGTTCAAAATTACAAGAAGGGGTTTTAGCGCTGTTATTTCAACATGTTCATTTTTAACTCTGCATTGTTTAAATTAAGAGGAAAAGGAAAAAAAAAAAAGACAATATGA
>PGTU02016820.1:0-10977 GCA_002896215.2 Cicer echinospermum | reverse complement strand
TCCTTTCTTCCTTTTTTCTTCTTTCCTTTATATACTCTTTTCTTTTCCTTTTCCTTACTTCTCGTTTTCCTTTCTTTTTCCCCCCAAACAAACACATATATACATAATAAATATAACTTAACAAATATCTCGAAATATCTAGATATTTGTTAAATTACCATTTCATCTGTAACGCATTAAATTCTCCGTACAGGATTCACTGGACTTAATTCAATTTATTTATCGACGAGAAATTCTAATCGGCATCAAAATATCTTTTTGATTATAAAAACTCCAAAATATTATAACTTTGGCTAAAAAGCCTCTAGCCAAAATCCAAAATACACCAAAATACATAAACTGTACTTTAAAATTATGGGTCCTTACATTACTACCCCCTAAAATTAGTTCGTCATCGAAACTATGCATCGATAATAGCTCTGGGTGTTGCTCTCTCATCTACTCTCCAGTTCCCAAGTCGCATCTTCTCCAGTAATTGGGTTCCAAATACCCTTGACCATGAACATCCTTGTCCCTCAATCGCTTGATCTTTCGGTCATTCAAATTTCTCACAGTGGTCTTCGAACGACCAGGTTAATCCTTTAGCTGGATTGTGTCTGGTTCGATCAACATGAGATTGAATCTGCAAGAATATTTCCTCAACCTGTGACACATGAACACGTCATGAATATTGGGACAGTCTCGGAGGTAATGCAATCCGATACAACCGGCCCAAATTCGTGCAGAAATCAGATATGGCAATGAATTTCGGAGTCAACTTCTTCGATTTCAATGCTCTACCTACTCCAATAGTAGGTGTGACTCTCAGAAATACATGGTACCCGTTCGAATTCTAAATAAGTCTCGACGCTTGTCCGCGATAACTCTTCTGACGATTCTTGTGAAGTCTTCATTTTCTCCTTGATCTGCTTTAGTTAGCTGTGGTCTGTTGCACCATCTCTGGTCCGACAATCATATTCTCACCGTCCTTATACCAACACAAGGGCGTTTGACACTTGCGCCCATATAAAGCTTCATATGGTGCCATTCCAATACTTGCGTGGAAACTATTGTTGTAAGTGAACTCAATCAACGGAAGTACATCATCCCAGCTTCCCCTATCATCTAATACACATGCTCTCAACAGACCTTCCAAGGACTGATTCGTCCTTTCAGTCTGTTCGTCCGTTTGTGGATGGTAAGCTGAACTCAATCGTAGCTTCGTTCCCAATGCTTCGTGCAATGCTCCCCAAAAATGTGATGTGAACTTCGGATCACGGTCTGATACAATACTCGATGGTACCCCGTGTAACCTCACAATTTCAGCAATGTAGATCTCCGTTAGCTGATCTACCTTATAGGTGGTCCTTACCGGCAAAAAGTGAGCAGATTTAGTTAGTCTGTCCACTATCACCCATATAGAATCATTCTTCTTCCTTGTATTTGGCAATCCGGTTATAAAATCCATGGAAATGCCTTCCCACTATCCATTCAGTATATCTAGTAGGTTGCAACTTCCAGCAGTGTCGCTGATGTTCCACCTTCGCTTTCTGACAGTTAGAAAGTGGATACATATTCCGCCACTTGTTCTCTTCATTCCTGCCGCCACCAATTTAATTCTGCCGCAAATCCTGATACTATCTTTGTTGCTCCCAAGGATGAATACTCAGCTTACTCTTATGCGCCTCTTCTAAAATCGTTTCCGCATACTGTAATGGCTGTAACACAAATTTCTACATTACAACGGCAAAATATATCTGCCCCAATTTAACCTCAGTCGTCTTCCCTTGCACTATTAGATTCTCTTCTCTTGATTAGACGTCATCCTTGGAATATTGCATGTCTTCAGTAAGTTCACTCGAGATCTTTAATCATTCGAATTTCAAAATTCCCGGTGCAAACTCTACGTTCATGCAGTCTTAAAGCTTCCACAACTCTTGTTGGCTAGCCATAATCAGTTGAAGCACGGATACACTTCTTCGCTACTTCAACGCATCGCCACTACATTGGCCTTCCCAGGTGGTATGCATGTGAAATCAAAGTCTTGAGAGTCTCCATCCATCCGTCTCTGGCGCATGTTCAACTCCTTGATCAAACAAATATTTCAGCTTTTTATGGTCACTGAACACGGTGAACGTGCACCCATATAAATGGTGCCTCCAGTATCTTTAATGCAAAACAAACCGCGGCAAGCTTCAAATCATGAGTAGGATAGTTTTCTCTCATGATCTCATTGTCTTGAGGCATAAGACCACAGCCTTCTTGTGTTGCATCAGAACACATCCAACCCTTGTGAGATGCATCATAGTAAACTTCATAGGGTTCTTCTGATTGCGGTAATACCAATTACAGGTGAGGTCGTCAATTTTCTTTAGTAACTGGAAGTTTTCTTCACACTTTCTCCGTCCATGCGAACGGTTGATCTTTTCTGGTAAGTTGTGTCAGTGACCACAATCCTTTAGCAAAACCTTCGTGATAAACCTCCTTGTAGTACCCTGCCAGTCCTACAAAACTTCGTATGTCCAACTGACAGTCCTGAGGTTGTTTCCAAGCAAAGAACCGCTCAATCTTAGCCGATCTACAGCAATTCCCTCCTTGGTTATCACATGTACCAAGAAATTCACTTTCTCTAGCCAAATTCACACTTCGACATATTGGCATATAATCGCTTCTCGCGTAAGATTTCAAGAACTTGGCGTAAATGTTCTCCATTGCTCTTTCTTCCGTTCTTGAATAAATCAGTATATCATCATAAACACCACAACAAATTTATCCAGGAATTGAATTAAAGATTTCTGTTCATGTAGTCCATGAAAATTGCTGGTGCATTGGGTAACCCCAAATGGCATAACCAAATATTCATAATTGTCCATAGCGTGTTCTGAAAGCAGTTTTGAATATCTCCTTCCTTACTCGAATCTGATGTAAACGACTTCAAGTCAATCTTCGAAAATAATCACGGCCATCTCATTGATCCATATAAATCATCGATGCGTGGCAAAGGATAACGATTCTTAATAGTTGCCTTATTAAGCTGTCTATATGTCCACACATAAGCGCGCGAGCTTCCGTCCTTCTTCTTAACTAGCAAAACTGGAGCTCCCATGGTGATACACTCGTCTGATGAATTTCCTCTCCAACAAGTCTTCAATTTTGACTTTTGAGCTCATTTAATTCCAATGGCGACATTCGAATACGGTGCCATTGAATTGGTCCCGTCCCTGGGTGCAAATCAATGAAAAATTCCACTTCTCTTACCGGTGGCAATTCTAGAATTTCCGTTGGAATACGTCCCGGTACTCGTTTGACAAGCATCACATCTTCTATGTTCACATTTATCTTTGCCTCCACATTAGCCAGAGACAAAACTCATGAGTCCCTTCACTTAGCGACACTCGGAGTTTGTTAGCAGCTAAATACTTAACAACTCCTGGTTCGGGGAAAAGAACCAATTTACGAGCAAATCCAAGATCACATAATGGTAAGACATCCAATCCATACCGAGGATGACCTCGAGTGATTGTTAGCGGTAAACAAATTAAATTAACCAAGAAATCCCTATTCTGAATAGTCATTCGACAATGTAAACATGCAGAATTCACTGTCAAAGTCATAGCAGGCGTGGAAACAACCAAATCAAAGGTAAAGCAGACACAGATAACTTCAAGCGATTCACACATCCATAGCAATGAAGGAATGGGTTGCCCCCGATCAAAGAGTGCAGTTAGAGTGTTACCTGCAATCTCACAGTCACGTGATCAGATTACCAGATGGATTCCCCTCTCAGGCACTCACACAATAATTCTCCTCTAGCAGTAGACGGGTAGCCTAGCTACATTCACCACTGGTTCCACCTTTGGAGCCGTGCAATCCTTGCCATGTGCCTGACTTCCGACAATTGTGATAGGTGGGGACGTTAGTGGACAAGCACTAGCATAGTGTCCCTCTTCTCCACATCGGAAACATCGAAGCATTGTCCCAATTGCCTCCCGAAATTCTGGTTCCCCGGGCGGATTATGCCCACCGTTGTTATTCTGTGGTCGATTATAAGTTTAGCAACTTGCTTTCCCTTGTTCTGATAATTCACCCGACTAGGGCCTCCCGAATTAAAATTCCTCCTCGGCTAGCCCTCTTGTTTTTCATATCCTCCCTTCTCTACATTTCTCTACAAGCGCTTGGAACGTTGAATTCCCAAGGGTAAGACGGAGTCTATGAATCTCATATTCAGTCCGTCTTGGAAACGATGACACATGAATGGTTTCATCAATCTCTTCACGGAAAACCTGAAATGCCTCGATAGCGATTCAAACTTAGCGGCATATTGCCCAGGTCATGCTTCCCTGGTGAAAGTTTCAGAAAATCATCACCGCAGTTTAGTCCTGGTACTCATCGGGAAGTATTTGTCTAAAACTTCCTTTTGAATGATTCTCAGTTCACCTCCTCGTGTGCTGCTCCCATCAATAACTTGCACTCTCCACAGTACTCAGCATCCCCCAACAGCATATAAGTGGCATAGCTGACCTTCACTCCCGCCTGACAGTTAATCATTTAAAGATCTTCTCTACTTCTTGGATCCATTGATCCGCCTCTCTGAGTCTCATCCCTTAAACATAGGAGGGTTGTAACGACGGAAGTCCTCTAACCCTCTTGACTCTGCCGCACGATCTCTCTTCCCCTCTTTCAAGATCACGTTGAGTCTTGGCAGCGGTCTGTGGGGCGACAGAAGCAGCATGTTATTCATAGCCTCCGCCATTTGATCATTCCTATAGCGTGGCTCTCGGAGCGTCATTCCTTCTTGGCGGCATGGTTTCCCTAAAAACCATCATCAAGTAGAGTCTTAACACACTACTTCAAATAATTCCAAACTAACGTCCGACTATACAACACATATATCATATTGGACTTGACAACTCAAGTCACCTAAAAGACACATGATCAGATAACAACTCCTAACCTATAGGTCGACCTACAATCTATAACCAAGGTTCGACAGCTCCCAAGAAACAAACCTAAGCTCTGATACCACAATGTAACGCCCTGTTTTTCAAAGCGAGGGGTGTACTTTTTTTTTCAAAAAAATTAAACTGAAACAGAGAAATAAATAAAGAATCCCCTTTGGATAAATAATTGAGTCATTATAATTTACAAGCAGCGGAAAAGTTTCTCCAAAATAAATCCAAAGCATTTACACAACAACAAATGTACATGGGACCCATTCAAATAAGATGTCAAACTGACAATATTAGTATAAGTACGTTTTCCAAATCAATATACTCCAACCAAAAAGTAAGGACGTCTAGTCCCTATACATCAACCTAATCTGATCATCCTACCAAAAAACTATACACCCGAGTGATCTCCACGCCCCCCGTGAGATCCTCCTAACGTAGCTGCAGTCAACTCCTCCCATCTCCATCTCGTCCGTAGGGTACAAACCGTAGGGATCGTCCTAACTCTCATCTGAGGGCAAAGCCCAGATTTCCACAATAATTGTAAAGGGTCACCAACCGAAAATAACAGATAATCACATAAATTTAAGTTTTAAATGCACAAAATAACCTTTCAACTAAGCATGCACCTTAAAAGGATTTTCATATGCTAAAAGTTCATATAATGCTTGCAAATTAACAATGAACTCAAAATGAAGTTCTCAAACCATCAAGTAAATACATAACTGACCAAAGCATTGATAAATCAATTGAGCAATCGATTATATAACTCAAAATAAGGATTTTGCTGAGCCAATCGATTGCCAAATCGATTTGGTCAGTTCTGCTGAGTTTCTGCATGACCAAATCGATTTCTAAGTCGATTTTGTCAGTTCTGATGAGTCCTGTGTTGCCAAAAATCGATTTCCAAATCGATTTTGGCAATTTTGCTGAGTTCCTGCCTCTCTGCCAATCGATTCCAAATCGATTTCGTAAAATATTTTGAAAGATATATTTATACAATCGATTGGCAAATCGATTAGGTTAAAATAGTGAACTTCCTGCAAACTCATCCATCATCGATTGGGAAAATCGGTTTCCCTGCTTATTCTTCCAAAAATACTTAAATAATTCAATCACACTCACACATAACTCCAAAACTTAACACTTAGCAAAACCACACAATCACCACGACGAATTGTTTCGAAGTAGTTTTGCAATCCATCGCACGCACACACCTAATCAATACATAACACTTAGCAATTTCAACACAATTACCACGACAACTCCAAATTCAAAAACACTCAATCATAAAACTTGAATCAAACACGACTCGCGTGCCAAGCACCCTAATGCAATGCGTATATGCCAAATGCATGGACTCGGAATTCCAAACCAAACCCTCCTCGAAGGGCCGTAAATCATAATTGTACCGCCTATCGCAGGCCAAGTACCAATTACCGAGGTGCCACCTATCACGGGTCAGCACGATTTACTAAAATGCGTAAATCATAAACGTACCACCTATCACGGGTCAGTACAGTTTACCGAAGTGTCACCTATCACGGGTCAACACGATTTACTAAAAGAAAAAAGCGTGAATCGTAAACGTACTGCCTATCACAGACCAATACTGTTTACCGAGGTGCCACCTATCACGGGTCAGCACAATTTCACTAAAAACGTAATCTTCATAAACGTACCACCTATCACGGGTCAGTTCAGTTTACCAAGTGTCACCTATCACGGGTCAACACAATTTACCAAAATGTAAATGCATGAGCATACACAGATCTCCGTCCACACAATCGTTAAGCAAATGCAGATATTAAAAGATTCCCCATTTTAATACCCATTTCGACACTTAAATGCACTTTCACAACAAACATTAAGTTAAGTACATATGCAGACATTATGAGATTCCCCATTCTTAACGCCCAGTTAACTTAAACGATTTTCAAAACAACATTAAGTATAAATAAGTCATTAAGAGTTTCCCCATTCTTAATACTGATTTATCTTAATGATTTTCAAAACAAAAACGTTAAGCAAACAACATATTAAGAGATTCCCCCATTCTTAATATTACTTTTGACTTAAACGATTTCCACACAAAACATTCAGTAAACAAGACATTAAGAGATTCCCCATTCTTAATACTCATTTACTGAAACGATTTTCAAAACGATAACATAAGTAACCGAGACATTAAGAGATTCCCCCATTCTTAACGCCCAGTTAACTTAAACATTTTCCTCAAACGCACATTAAGTAAACCGAGTATTAATAAGATTCCCCATTTTTTAATACTCGTTTACTCTAATGGTTTTTCAATTCCACAGAAACAAACTCAAACATACTCTCACATTCAGTCCATAATTCACACCAAAACACATCAATCAACAAACATAAAGTATGAACACGCCAAATACGACGAATACGAATCAACACAACGACATTCAGATACATACAAGATCAGATTTCATTTACTCCAAATCATACATAAAACGAGCTTAAATTCGTTTTCCACAAAACATTCATCAATATAACCAAAACCTAACTCTAAGGTTTTACCATAACCCTTTAGATTCATTTTCCCCAACTCGATACATTCAACCCCAACAAATTCCTTCCGACACAACCACAGATAAGTCCTAATGCAAACTAGAAGTTTGGAAGGAGCCTTTACCTTAAAGTTAGCTCTAACGTATGATTACACCACCGTGATAAATCCGGTAAATTTTCGCTCGCAACGCCCTTCCAAAATTGGTCCGCTAGCGCCGTAGCTGAAGTGAGCAACTTTCCCTTCTAGCTCTTCGCGAAACGAAGCTTAGATCTAGAAGAAACGGAGGGTTTTGTGTTTGAATCTCAAATACCGTTTTTCTTCGTTTTCGAACAAAGAGAAGAGTGGAGTCGAGAAATCCTTGTTCTAGACACTCACCCAACCTTGGTTACTAGTCTTGAAGAAAAAAAGCAACGAAAATAAAAATGGGAGAAAGAGGGAAATCGGTTCGCGGTAGCAGAGGAAGAAGATGAAAGTTTTTCGATTTTCTTTCCTTTCTTTTTCTTTCCTTTGTTTTTCCTTTCTTCCTTTTCCTTCTTTCCTTTTTTATACTCTTTTCTTCTTTTCCTCCTTCTAGTTTCCTTTCTTTTTCCCTCCAAACAAACATATATATATAAACCATAAGCTGTAACAAATATCTCAAAAATATCTAGATATTTGTAAATTACCATTTCACCCGTAACGCATTAAATTCTTCGTAAGGGATTCACCGCAGTTAATTCAATTTATTTATCGACGAGAAATTCTAATCGCATCCAAAAATATCTTTTTGATTATAAAAACTCCAAAATATATAACTTTGGCTAAAAAGCCTCCGAGCCAAAATCCAAATACACCAAAAAATACATAAAGGGTACTTTAAAATTATGGGTCTTACCATTACTACCCCTAAAATTAGTTTGTCCTCGAAACTATGCGTCGATAAATAGCTCTGGGTGTTGTGCTCTCGTCATCTTGCTCTCCAGTTCCCAAGTCGCATCTCAGTAATTGGGTTCCAAATTACCTTGACCAATGAGAAACATCCTTGGTCCTCATCGCTTGATCTTTCGGTCATCAATTCTCACAGGTGGTACTTCGAACGACAGGTTATCCTTTAGCTGGATTGTTCTGGTTCGATCACATGAGATGAATCTGCAAGATATTCCTCAACTGTGACACATGAAACACATGAATATTGGACAGTCTCGGAGGTAATGCAATCCGATAAGCAACTCGGCCTAATTCGTGCAGAAATCTGATATGGCCCAATGAATTTCGGAGTCAACTTCTTCGATTTCAATGCTCTACCTACTCCAATAGTAGGTGTGACTCTCAGAAATACATGGTCATCCCTGTTGGAATTCTAAAAGTCTGCGACGCTTGTCCGCGTAACTTTCTGACGATCTTGTGAAGTCTTCATTTTCTCCTTGATTTTCTTTACCTTAGCTGTGTCTGTTGCACCATCTCTGGTCGACAATCGTATTTTCACCGTCCTTATACCAACACAAGGGCGTTTGACACTTGCGCCCCACATAAAGCCTCTCATATGCGCCATTCCAATACTTGCGTGAAAACTATTGTGTTAAGTGAACTCAATCATCAGAAGTACATCATCCAGCTTCCTCTATCATCTAATACACATGCCTCAACAGATCTTCCAGGGACTGATTCGTCCTTTCAGTCTGTTCTTCGTTTGTGGATGGTAAGCTGAACTCAATCGTAGCTTCGTTCCCAAAGCATCGTGTAATGCTCCCCAAATGTTTTGTGAACTTCGGATCACGGTCTGATACAATACTCGATGGTACCCCGTGTAACCTCACAATTTCAGCAATGTAGATCTCCGTAGCTGATCTACCTTATATGTGGTCCTTACCAGCAAAAAATGAGCAGATTTAGTTAGTCGGTCCACTATCACCCATATAGAATCATTCTTCTTCCTTGTATTTGGCAATCCGGTTATAAAATCCATGGAAATGTTGTGTCCCACTTCCATTCAGTATATCTAAAGGTTGCAACATCCCAGCAGGTCGCTGATGTTCACCTTCGCTTTCTGACAAGTTAGACAAATGGATACATATTCCGCCACATGTTTCTTCATTCCTGGCCACAATAATTCTGCCTCAAATCCTGATACATCTTTGTTGCTCCAGGATGAATACTCAGCTTACTCTTATGCGCCTCTTCTAAATCGTTTTCCGCATATCTGTAATTTCTGGTACACAAATCCTACCATTACACCGCAAAATATTATTCTGCCCAATCTTGACTCAGTCGTCTTCCCTTGCACTATTAGATTCCTCTTCTCTTGAATTAAGACGTCATCTTGAGATTTTGCAATGTTCTCAAGTAGTCCACTCGAGATCTTAAATCATTCGAATTTCAAAATTCCTGGTGCAACTCTACGTTCAAGTGCAGGTCTCTAAAAGCTTCCCAACTCTTGTTGGCTAGCCATAATTATTGAAGACACCGATACACTTCTTCTGCTCAACACATCAGCCACTACATTGGCCTTTCCAGGGTGGTACTGCAGTGTGAAATCAAAGTCTTGAGAGTCTCCATCCATGTCTCTGGCGCATGTTCAACTCCTTCTGATCAAACAAATATTTCAAACTTTTATGGTCACTGAACACGGTGAACGTGCACCCATATAAATGGTGCCTCCAGATCTTTAATGCAAAAACAACCGCGGCAAGCTCCAAATCATGAGTAGAATAGTTTCTCTCATGAATCTTCAATTGTCTTGAGGCATAAGCCACAACCTTCTTGTGTTGCATCAGAACACATCCCAACCCTTGGTGAGATGCATCATAGTAAACTTCATAGGGTTATTCTGATTGCGGTATACCAATACAGGTGAGTAATACAAAGAAATGTAAGACTTTATTCACATGCTTAATTATGCATTTGAACATTAAATTAAGTTTTGTGTGATGCCTTATTTACTTTATATGTAAAACTACCTTATAAATTGTTGGATGAGTTTGTGTTGGAAACATAAGTTAAGACTGTACTTAAAGAAAATGTATAACCCCTAGACTTTGTTCCATTTTGAAGGAACCACTATTAGATCAGAATATACGGACATGATATGATTATGGGTTGGTCCTTACCAAAAGAACATCTGGCCCCACCCATAATTTGCAGAGTGGAGTTTAAGCAGATAGTCAAACTAGGGTTTTAGCCGAGAGTGAAGTCTATGAAGTATTTTAGTGCAAACAAACATTGGAACCACATAGTTTTAGTCTAAGTAGAAGTGAAACAGAGTATTTGGAGTGCAAGTTTAGCAAGAGGCACATGTCAAACAGAATATGTGGAGTGGAAGTTTAGCAAGAGGCACACGAGTCTAAGGCAAGTTGATCTTTGATGCATATATATAGTTTTAGGAAAATAGGGAAAATCCTATGTATCTTCAGCTTGTCTTATCAACAATAGAAATAGAAATTAAATTAAAAAGGAATACATTATTTGATTTTTAATTTTAAATTTATTTAGATAAATGAAAAAAGGCCATGTATACTTATGAACACA
>PGTU02016819.1:0-14327 GCA_002896215.2 Cicer echinospermum | reverse complement strand
CGGGTTCCACTGCCATCCCACTGCACAAGTAAGCCATTTGTACATCAACTCCAAATCATCCCATCACTTGTTTGCCAAGGGCTTCTGTGTTTTAGTATATTCAACAAATGCCCCAGCTACCTTGGTTGCAACTCGACGGACACCATCCGCGCTCCCATTATTGCATTACGTGACCTATGCCGAAAATTCGAACCTTTGGGACTCGTCTTTTGTTGAGTTGGAACGAACTTTAACCTCATTTCGTTTCCAATTGCTTGGATCCTAACTAACCGAAGACATGTTAGCTCGATTTCTGGACTGACCGTCGATGTTATCTTCAAAAGATCTTTGAACGGGGACCCTTTAAAAAGGATGGATTGCAAGTTATTAATATATAATCTGGAGTAGAAGGAAAAACAAAGACTAAACTAAACTAGTAGCAGGAAAGTCCTTAACTTTTCATCACATATATCTTTCGAAGGGTCAAATAGCTGTTACTATTGCAAGTACTCAATGATAATTGAAGCAACATCGTGTTCCAAAATTTCTTTGGTTGTGTCTCTACTAATATCTTAACAAGAAATGCATGAGACTTTCTTGAAACCCATCCTACATAATCCTTTTTCTATCTCCAACTTTTCCCTTTATGAATTTAGCTTTTCAAGCACTTCTTCTTCCACTCAACCGATTTAAATCCTGATGTGTCATTGAGTCTTCATAATCAGAAGGTTGAAAGTCACTTACATATCAAACTTCTTTTTTTGACAGAATTCACTAATCAAATTGAGATAACATAACATAAAAGCAGATACACAAAATCAAACTTTACACTATTAGTCCCTCTATGACACATAGAGAAATGAATGCACAAACAAATCAACTAAAAATAACATACAAAAATATATAAAATAAAAAACCATTTTCATAAAAAATCAAACTTTACCTATTACGTCCTATATGAATCATAAACATAAAAATGAATCACATAACAAAATCAAGTAAAATACCATATATAAAACCCACTTTCATAAAAAATAAAAATTTAACCCAATTAGTAAGTCCCAACAAAACAAAATGAAGAGGACATTCAGAAAAAAGCTTACATTTTTGGGCATTGAAGAACATAAGAGCCTTATGAAGCGAAGTGTATAATTACAGGAGGAGGATGTTTATGATGATGGCGAGGAACGGTTTTAACAATACAAGTAACAAAACAGCAACAAAAGCAGCAAAAACAATTGTTCCAACAGTCCAAACGAAGATCTTGCGGCTAACAATGATTCAACCCAGATCTACATAACTTCTTCTTCTGATCAGTGGATCCAGTAACCAACTCTGTCGAGTTTCATCCAACGGACGTCAACAAGCTGCTCTGTCAAGTTCCTGAATATTCCGGCCCGAACTTCGTCGGTGGCTGACTCTGTGGCGTTGATCTCTAACGGACCACCCATGGATCCCTACATTACATACTATTGAAGATTATGACACATAAACAAGATTGAGTGAAGAGATGAGATGTGAGAAGAGTTCAATATTGATTGTGAATAAATGTGTTTCTCTCTCTCTCTCTACACTGTTTTATTTCTCTCTCTCTATAAGTGGTGGTGAGTTTGAACTGGCGAATGAGCTAAGTAATGAGTCCATTGTGCTTGCTGGTTTTTAACTGCCTCCTAACATTTAGATTGAGAATTATTATCTTTGTATTATCTCTTTCATTATGGTTGATTAATTACTTAATAAATTTTGTATTTCGATAAAATAAAAAACTGCTATAATAATAATAACTTTTTTTATCAATAGTTAAAACAATAAGTTACTTTATTATTTTATACGAACATCTTTAAAACAATATTTGAATTCATTCATTTTAGTTTGTTCATTATAAAAATGAGTAACATATTATAATAATAATAATAATAAAATAATAATAATAAATAATATAATAATAATACATAGTGTATATAAAACACATGATGTTTCTATTCTTTCTCTTGCTGTATAATAACATACCCATGATGAATCTTAACCCCATTAGAATCAACATCAGTTTGTTTTTAAGTAGAGATGAAGTTTTGCGCAGTGCCTCAAAATCCTTTTGTTTCTTCGACAGTCAAATCCACATCAAAGAAGCATATTTAGTTGAAGCAGTAAAAGCACATGACCTTTGACATATGTAGCAATAATGGGAACCTATAAAAATTATTTAAAGTCATTTAGCATCACAAGAATTAAAAGACATTTAACATGATAACACCATTTTCTCAAGCATTTTAGGCATAATTAGGATATGCAGGTTCATATAATGTATATATTATAGAGTGTTCGAAAACATAACTCGGGCCAGATCACATTTTTAAAAACATATAAGATTGACAATTGTCATGGCAGTATCAACTGCATAAATACTTAGAGACCAACGAAAGTAAAAGAAATGTATATTGAATGCCGCATAAGTATAGATAAACGTTGAAGCAGCTTACCAAACACCAATTACTCTCATTCTTCAAAAAAGTATTATCTTTATTCACGCATTTCGGATGATAAGCTTTAAGGCAATCCCTTTAAGCACCACAAATCAATAAACCATAAAAAGAAAGGGTCACTTTGCAAATTTGAGTGACGAGGAAGATGTCTCAGTTGCAAAGCACATTACTTTAGTAAAGAAAGGGGAAGTGATGGAAAAGAACCCAACTTCTATATCCAGTAACGCTGAATTCCATTGAACTATGTACAGCAAGTTACATTTTGCTGGAAAAACACAAAAATAAACTCCAAATAATTGCAATTAATTTCACAACCACATACAACAGGAAAATGTTATGTTTCTTATTCTTAAATAACGAAGACAACATAAATTTTACCCAAGTAGTTCAAAACATATTATTAGCAACAATATAATCAGAAAACATATTCATTCCACAGTATCTGCATAAGATCAACAATTATGACTATCCATGACAAGGATTTTGGGTTTTAGTTTAGGGTTTCGAGTTTAGGGTTTCTGATTTAGGTTTAGGTTTTCTGGTTTTTGGGTTTCAAGTTTAGAGTTTCGGGTTTAGGATTTCGGATTTAAGGTTTCATGTTTAGGGTTTGAGGTAAGGGTTTTGAGTTTAGGGTTTCATGTTTTGGGTTTTGGTTTTCGTGTTAAGGGTTTCGGGTTAAGTCTTCAGGATTAGGGTTTTAGGTTTAGGGTTTCAGGTTAGGATTTTTGGGATTCAATTTTAGGGTTTCGGGTTTAGAGTTTTGGTTTTCGGATTTCGGATTTTGGGTTTTTTGGTTCTAGGTAAGGGTTACTAGTTTTGGGTTTAGGGTTGTAGGGTTGCATCATTACAATTTCAGTTTCGGGTTTAGGGTAGGGTTCAGGTTAAGGCGTTTTGGGTTTAGGGTTCAGATTTAGGGTTTTTGGGATTAGGGTTGGTATAGGGTTTTAGAGTTTCAGATTTAGGATTTCGGGATTACGGTTTCAGGTTTAGGGTTTCGGGTTTTAATTTTAGGTTTAGGGTTTACGTTTTGAATTTAGGGGTTTGTGATTAGCTTTTGGGAAATAGGGTTTCAGGTTTAGCATTTAAGATTTCGGGTTAGAGTCTCGAGTGTAGGGTTTACGGGTTTTTGGTTCTTTTGTATAGGGTTTCTAAGTTTTGGGTTTAAGGGTTTTCATGATTAAAGTTCGGGTTTAATGGTTTCGGGTTTTAGGGTTTCAGGTTAAGCGTTTGGGTTTAGAGTTTACGATTTCGGTTTAGGGATTTGGGATAACGGTTTCAGGTTTAGCATTTAGGATTTCGGTTTGGTGTTTTCAGGTGTAGGGTTTACGGTTTTGAGATTAGATTTTTGGGTTTGGGGTTCGGGTTAAGTGTTTTGGATTATGGTTTAGTTTTTAGAGTTTCTGGTTTTATGGTTTTTGGGATTAAGGTTTCAGGTTTGAGGTTTCGAGTTAAGGGTTTCGGGTTTAGGGTTTGAAGTTGGGGTTTTAGGTTTTCGCGTTTCGGATTTGGTTCTAGTATAGGGTTCTAGTTTTGGGCTTAAGGTTTCATGAATAGAGTTTCAGGTTCAGGGTTTCAGGTTAGGCGTTTGGGGTTTAGGGTTTCAAATTTAGGATTTCAGGTTAGGGTTTCGAAAATAGATTTTTGGTTTAGGATTTCAGGTTTAAGTTTCGAGTAGTAGTGTTTGGGATTTAGGGTTTTGGGTTTAGGGTTTCGGGTTTAGGGTTCCAAGAATAAGGTTTCAGGTTTCAGGTTTCGAATTTCGGTTTTAGAGTTTCGGGTTTAGGATTTTGGTTCTTCGGTTTAGGGTTTCAGGTTAGGGTTAGGATTTTGGATTTATGGTTTTGGGTTTAGGGTCGAGTTTATGGTTTCTGGATTTAGGTTTTAAGGTTTCAGTTTTAGGGTTTTGGGATAAGGTTCCGATTTATGTTTCGTGTTTAGGGTTTTGGGATTTGGGTTTACGTTTAGCATTTAGGATTTTCGGGTTTAAGGTTTCGAGTTTAGATTTTGGGGATTAGGGTTTAGGGTTCCATTTTTTAGGGTTCTGGGATTAGGTTACAAGTTTAGCATTTAGGATTTCGGGTTTAGGGTTTCGAGTTTAGATCTTTTGGGTTTTAGGATTTCGGGTTTATGTTTCGAGTTTTAGTGTATCGAGTTTAGGGTTTCAGATTTAGGGTTTCAAGATTTAGGGTTTCAGGTTAAGGTTTCAGATTTCGGTTTAGGGTTTCGGGTTACGAATTTGGTTTTCGAATTTAGGGTTTTCCGGTTTAGGGTTTAGGGTTGAGGGTTTAGGATTTGGTTTTAGGGTTTTGGGTTTAATGTTCGAGTTTAGGGTTTCTGGATTTGGGTTTAAGTTTCAAGTTTAGGTTTCCAGGATTAAGGTTTCCGATTTAGGGTTTCGAGTTTAGGGTTTCATGTTTTGGGTTTCTGTTAACGGTTTCTAGTTAAGGGTTTTAGGTTTAGGGTTTCAGGATTCAAGTTTACTGTTTTCGAGTTTAGGGTGCACTTTAGAGATTCTGGTTATGAGTTTTTGGGTTTGGGGTTAAGGGTTTTAGGTTTCGGGTTTTTAGGTTTTTTGTTTTAGGTATAGGGTTTGTAATTTTGGGTTTAAGGTTTCGGGATAAGGGTTTCAGGATTAGGGTTTAGGATTTAGAATTTTTGGTTTTGGTTTCAGTTTTAGGGTTTCGGGTTTAGGATTTCTGGTTTAAGGATTTTGGGTTTAGGTTTTCGAGTTTAGGGTTTCTGGATTTAGGTTTAAAGTTTCTGGTTTAGGGTTTCGAGTTTTGAGTTTAGGGTTTGGGGTTTAGGGTTTCACAATTGAGGTTTCAAGTTTAGGAATTCGAGTTAAAGGTTTCACGATTAAGGTTTCAAGTTTAGGGTTCGAGTTAATGGTTTCGAGTTTATGTTTTCATGTTTTGGGTTTTGTGTTTAGGGTTAGGGTTTCGGGTTAAGTGTTTCAAGATTAGGGTTTTAGGTGTAGGTTTTGTGCTTAGGGTTTCGAGATTCAAGTTTAGGGTTTGGGGTTTACAGTTTTGGGGATTTAGAGTTTAGGGTTTAGGGTTTTACGATTTACGGTTTAGTTAGGGTTTACGTTTTACAGTTTACAGTTTAGGGTTTGATTTAGCGTTTAGGAGGTTTAGGGTTTTATAGGTGTAGGGTTAAGGTTTAGGGGTTCGGGACTCAAGTTTAGGGTCTGGAGTTTAGAGTTTTGGGATTTAGAGTTTTGGGTTTAGGATTTACGGTTTAGGATTACGGTTTTGGGTTTAGGATTTAGGGTTTATGAAGTATAGGGGTTTTGAGTTTAGGGTTTCAGGTTTAAGCGTTTTGGATTCAGGGTTTAGGGTTTCAGATTTAGGGTTCTGGGATTAGGGTTTCAGGTTTAGCCTTTTTGGATTTCGGGTTTAAGGGTTTCGGGTTTAGATTTTTTGATTTAGGGTTTCTGGTTACGTGTTAAGTGATTTGGGATTTAGGATTTTTTGGTTTCGGGTATAGGATTTCTTGTTTCGGATTTTGGGTTTAGGGTTTTGGGTTTAGGGTTTCGAGTTTCTTGATTTAGGTTTAAAAGTTTCTTGTTTGGTTAGTTTCGGGTTTCGAGTTTTGGTTTTAGGTTCAGGGTTTCATGATTAGGGATTCGGGTTTAAGATTTTCGGTTTCAAGTTTAGGGTATCAGGTTTAGGGGTTTCGGGTTTGGGATTTCTAGTTTGGGATTTGGGTTTAGTTTTGGGTTTTTAGGGTTCTGGATTAAGGTTTAAGGTTTCTTGTTTGGTTTTCGAGTTCGGGTTCAACATTTAAGTTTTAGTTTTAGGGGTTTCGAGTTAAGGGTTTCGTGGTTAGGCTTTAAGAAGGTTAAGTGTTTCAGGATTACGGTTTTTGGTTTAGGGTTTCAAGTTTAGAGTCTCGCGATTTCAAGTTTTAGGGTTTTCAGGTTTAATGGTTTCGGGTTTAGGATTTCGGATTTAGAATTTTTGGTTTCGGGTTTAGGAGTTTTTGGTTTCGGGTTTAGGGTTTGAGGTTTGGGGTTTAAGTTTTCGCGTTTCAGTTTTTGGGTATTTGGGTTTTTGGTTCTAGGTAATAGGGTTTCTAGTTTTGCGTTTAGGGTTTATGGTTTCATGATTAGAGTTTTAGGTTTAGGGTTTCAGGTTTCAAGTTAAGCGTTTCGGGTTTAGGGTATATGGGTCTCGGATTTAGGGTTTTGGAATCAAAGGTTTTCAGGTTTAGCATTTAGGATTTCGGGTATAGGGTTTCGAGTTTTAGATTTTTTGTGTTTAGGATTTCGAGTTTAAGTTCCGATTTTAGTGTTTCAGGTTTAGGGTTTCAAGATAAGTGGTTCAGGTTAAGGGTTTCGTATTTCGGTTTTACGGTTTTGTGTTGATGATTATTATTGACCTCGAATAATCAGAATATATCAGTCTTTAATCAAATTAAAGCAATATTACATACACAGCGGAATTATAATGCAGCATACACGATTAGCAATTAAAAGTAAAAAGATAAAGGATAGAATGCACCAAGATTTATCCTGGTTCAGTTGTCAAACGAGACAACTACATCCAGTCCTGACAATCCAACTAGATTTCAGCTTTTTCTCCAATAGAAAGAATTGTGAATTGTTTACAGATTGTCCAGTTTCCTTGAAACCTATCTATCTCTCACAAATCTCTTTCCTATTGCTCACCCTTTGATCCTTGTAGTCAATCAGCAGACTCACACAAAATCAAAGTACGGCTCCTCTTTGATGAGGCCTCTCACCCAAGACGATCGCCACCAGTTTTCTAGCTGGATTCTATCAGTCGTTTTCTTTACAAAGTATTTATTTCAAACAGAATAAAAGAAGTAATAAAAGAAGTCTTCAATCTTGAACAATGTGTCTTCTCACAAATCTGGTTATTCAAGAATGGATTATGAGAACATTGTCTTTTCTCTCAAGAATACTTTTTTAGCTCTCTCAATGATTAAGAATAATCTTTTTGACTTGATCTGAAAAAGCAAATCAGAATGTTAACAATGTGTTGTATTGTATTAATGAGAGTTTTTGAGTGTTTTCACTTTTCATGAATTGTTAATGAGAGAAAGATTGAAAACAGTTTATATAGTTTCTGAAAAACAACCAATAATCGATTTTGCCAATCGATTCATTAAAGTTATAAAACAGGTCTAATCGATTTGCCAATCGATTATCGCGGGTCTTGTTTTCTTGATCTTTGAAACTACATAAGCATCGATTTTATCAATCGATTCTTTAAACAAAATCTTTTCAGTGAATTATGTTAAGACTTAATATGCATCGATTTCGTAATCGATTGCAGGTGTTTTGTTCA
Organism: Cicer echinospermum; assembly: GCA_002896215.2. Lineage (NCBI taxonomy): Eukaryota > Viridiplantae > Streptophyta > Magnoliopsida > Fabales > Fabaceae > Cicer > Cicer echinospermum. The sequence continues at coordinate 6,550 of PGTU02016819.1, read as the reverse complement.
AAGTAAAAATCACACCAATCGATTACTTAATTGATTTATTAAGTCTCATAATCGATTTACAAATACTCAGAATCGATTTGGCCACAAGCTCAAAGTTCACTGTGATTTCAAAAAAGTTCTTTCATCGATTTGCCAATCGATTGTGTTCAAGACAGTGACTCAGCTATTTTGATGTTAATCGACGTGCCAATCGATTTGTTTGTATTTGCCTGAAAAGTTCTTACCTGATGTTTAGTTCAATCGATTTCCCAATCGATTGCAACCAAACTTAACATGATTGAAATTCACACAATAGATTGTCCAATCGATTGTGTTTGTCACAGGTTGAGTTATTTTTCAAATATTATCTGAGCAATCGATTTGCCAATCGATTACCCTAGAAATTGGATTCTCACTGTGACTTGATCAATCGATTGGTTTCAATCAGTTTTTGATTTGTGATGTGTACAATCGATTTGCCAATCGATTAGCCTGTAAAAACAGGGTGCCACTGACTTGTGAAATTTTCATTTTTAATAGTGCCAGTCGATTGCCTAATCGATTATACAATCACAAACAGTTATGTTTCCTTACACCCTTTTAATGAAATCGATTTCCAATCGATTTACTCAGTCAATGATCAACTTTTGTTGATTTCTTGTGTTCCAAGCAATTTGTTATCAAGTGTGTAGGATTGAATTGTTGTTCCTGAAATCTTGCTCAATTAAAATGTTAGATTTATCATATGATATGTATGAACATTGTATGTTTGTTAATTATGTCAAAATTAGGATATCAAAGGACTAAAGTCCAACAATCTCCGAGCCCTTTTTGCATAAGTGATAATCATACTATTTTAACTTGAGTTTGAGCATTTTAAAGACATAATATTAACAACATTTCATAGAAATATGTTACCATTACCATATCATAGAAACAGAAGTATCAGAGCATCTTAGCATAATAGTACACATGCTATTTATAAAAATCAGATCATTATTACCTTTACAGTCATCAGAGCAAAGTCATCAGAGCAAAAGCAAATACATGCAACAAAATTAGCTCCCCCTATGTTAAAGAAGACATAAGCAATGGGGATTGAATCATAAAACATTGTATATCAAAGCAATTAATGAGCATATCAAAGGATTTAAGACAGATGAATTCGAGAGAGTGATGAGATAAACGTTCATTATAGATATAAAATCAAATGAGTACAACAAGTCATAGCAAAACAGCACAGATCCTAAAACACTCCTAATCTCCTAGTCTAGGCTGGTCCTCACTATTATCTACGGGAGAGGCAGAGACCGTTGTATATCCCTCATGCAGTGTCTCCTCAACGTGAGTCTCAGGGTGATCTAGGGGAGTTGGGTTAGGTTCCTCTGCTGCTTGACGACCGATGTCTGCAATGTCTTCAAATGACAGTTTGATACCCAACTGAGCTTGAATCACATCCACATCCTTAACAACCGAATTCAAGGATTCCTGGAGAGTCCTTAAGTTAGCTTCCATTCTGGACTGTGATTCTAGCATCTTGGCATTGTGTGCCATCTAAGCTTCTATGAATTCCATTATCTTAGCAACAAAATCAGGAGGGCTGAGGCAGTAGCAGTTTGAGTTTGAGGTTGTGGCTGAGGTTGTGCTGGTTCAACAGTAGCTTGAGGTCTTATCCATACACCATGTAACCTTTTCAATTGCATTTGATTCACAATTGATTCTCCAAATATCAGAGTGGGTCTTTACAGATTCTTCATTACCAACGAAACCTTGAAAATGTTTTAAGAATCTTGGTAATTAGTTGTGGATAAGGCAACATAAGCTGCTCTGTGAAGCTTCCAGCATGTGCCTTAGCACAATCCAAGTCCAGCTCATCCTGAGCTCCTTTGATAAGCCCCATAACAGTAGTATGTCCAGTTTCTGAACTACTGCATGGTTGCCTGAACGAGGTACAAGCATCCTGGTCAGCGTGTACATCAACATCCGATGTTGGACCTTCATTTGACCGATAGGTAAATGAAATGGTTTCCACAAAACATCAATCATCAGGTCCTTTACTGCAGCATGCCTGTCAACAGATTCTTCCCAACCTTCGTCAGCCGTATCAGCTTCAGAACTGTCGTCGATGGATTTTCCGTAAAAAGGCAATCCTGATAAGGTAGAAAAATCATCAAATGACATAGCAATCCTTTTACCTTTGACTAGAGCCTTAAAGCCTTCTTCTGTCAGCTTTAAACGTAGAATAAAAATTCCCTAATCAAACGTGGATAGCTGTGAGTGTAGAAGATAGAAAGCTCTCAAGACCGTGGAATCGCAGATGATTCTGAAACGTAAAACCGTCAGTATCAAAGTATGCAAAATCCAGAGTTTCTACCCTCATGGATTTTTCTCTTCAGAAAATCTGATGGTATAGAAGGTTCAACATCTTTTTCTTTGGATGCGGGTACTTTCTTTGCAGGGGTGAGGAAACAGATTTCTTCTTCCTCTTTTGTGAAATCACTTTCATGGCATCAGCCATGAGTTTTTCCGTTGGGGGTTCCTTTCGCTTTTTAGGCTTCTCTTGAATAGGAGCGGGTGCCTTGCCTTTGTCTTTGGCAAGTATTTTATGTGTGGGTATTGGTACTCTTTTTGTTAGAGTGGGTGGTGGTGAAGGGGTTTCACTTGTTGAAGATGATGAAGGTGAAGGAGTGCGTGCCTGGGTTTGTTTTAACTCTTGCATACTTGTAGATTGAAGTAGATAGATTGTAGATTGAGTGTAGATAGCAAAACAATAACAATAGCAGAGACAGAAGGATGAAGCAATCAGAGAAAATTAGTGAAAACTGAAGAAATGCAGTGCAGAAATCGATTGAGAACTGTTCCTATTTAAACCCTTAATCGAGTAAATCGATTCCAAATCGATTAGGTTACCGTTACTGGTAATGTCAATCGATTTCGTAATTATTACTCATAACGGCTAGTCACAACGGTTATATTTCAAATCGATTCCCAAATCGAATTCTAGTTTTACTTAATCGATGTCCAAAATGATTGTCTTAACGTTGAAAGAAGAACTAGTCGATTTCCCAATCGACGCTCGGCAAGTTAAAAAAAATTTCCTGAACTTTGAATTCTGGGGTCAAAGCAATCGATTCCCAAATCGATTTTATAAACCATTTACCATGCTGGTAATCGATTTCCAAATCGATTTAACTGAAGAAACAACTGCAAACACCAGAAATCCAATGATCATACCTCACTAGGATCAATGATCCCTAGTTTCATCCTTATATACAGAAAACTTTCTCTTGGTAAAGCTTTTGTGAAGATGTCCGCTAACTGTTCGGCAATGTTAACATACTCAAGCTTAATGATTCCATTTTGAAAGTGGCCTCTTATAAAATGATGTCTTACTTCAATGTGTTTGGTCCTGGAGTGCATTACTGGATTCTTGGTTATACTTATTGCACTTGTGTTATCACACATGATAGGTACTGTTCCCAAGTCAACACCAAAGTCCAATAAGTGTTGTTTCATCCAAAGTATCTGAGCACAACAACTCCCAGCTGCAATATATTCAGCTTCAGCAGTTGATAAAGTGATGCTTGTCTGTTTCTTACTAAACCATGACACAAGAGAGTTTCCAAGTAAATGACAAGTTCCTGAGGTACTTTTCCTGTCGAGTTTACATCCGGCAAAGTCTGAATCTGAGTAACCAACCAAAGTACAAGTTGATCCTTTTGGATACCACAATCCAAGACTCTTAGTTCCTACCAAGTATCTGAAAATTCTCTAACTTGCACTGAAGTGAGATTCCTTTGGATTTGATTGATACCTTGCACACATACAAACACTGAACATGATGTCTGGTCAGCTTGCTGTAAGGTAGAGCAGAGATCCTATCATACCACGAAATCTAGTAACATCTACAGGTTTACCTTTCTCATCTCGGGTCTAAGAAATTTCCTTGACTCATGGGTGTATCAATGGATTTAAGATTTTCAAAAGTTAAATTTCTTTATCAATCAGAACAGTATTTAGATTGACTAATGAAAATGCCTTGCTTGCTTTGGTTAATTTGAAATCCCAAGAAATATGACAGTTCACCATCATTGACATTTCAAATTTACCCTTTCATCATTTTCAAATTCTTGCATCAGTTTTATTATTTGTAGATCCAAATATTATGTCATCAACATATACTTGGACAAGCAAGATATCATTCCAGTAGTTTTTGTGAAAAGGGTCTTGTCAACATTTCCTCTTTAAAAAGTTTTGTTGAATAAGGAAATTGCTGAGCTTCTCATACCAAGCTCTTGGAGCTTGTTTTAACCCATAGAGGGCCTTTGAGAGCTTATACACATGATTAGGAAAATCAGGATTTTCAAAAACAGGTGTTTGGCTAACAAAAAATTTCCTCTTGGACAGTCACCATTGAGAAGGCACTTTTCACGTCCATTGATAAAAGATTAAAGTCCATTATACAAGCATAAGCCAATAAAATTCTTATGGCTTCTAATCTAGCTACAGGGGCATAGGTTTTCATCAAAATCTATTCCCTCCTCTTGACTATAACCTTGCTACTATGTCCTAGCTTTTGTTCTTATTATCACACCATTCTCATCCAACTTGTTTCTGAACACCCATCTGGTTCCTATTGACATCTTACCATCTGGCTAGGTACTAAACTCCACATTTGTTTCTCTAACTGGTTTAACTCCTCTGCATAGCAAGTATCCACTCACTATCTAACAGGGCTTCCTTAATGTTCTTAGGTTTCAATCTGAGATACAAAGGCTGTAAAGTTACACAAACTGACTAAGGTTCTCCTAGTTGCAACACCTTTAGAGATATCGCCTATAATGTTGTCTAAAGGGTGGTTTCTGTTGAACTTCCATTCCTTAGGCAACTCACTGGTTTCTATAGGTTCTACAAGGTCTGATCTAGTTGGAGGGTCAGCTATAGGTTGTTCTAGTGGTTCAGATTCTACAACTTCGTCCAAAATGTCATCAACCTTAGAAGGAGTTTTGTTCAAGTTTTCTGTAAATAATTCATCAAACTTTACATGAACTGACTATTCTAAGGTCTTTGTTCTTTTGTTGTAGATTCTATAGGCCTTACTAGTTTGGGAATATCCTAAAAAATACCTTCATCTGCCTTAGGGTCAACTTTCCTAGGTGTTCTTTGCCATTGTTCAACACAAAGCACTTACAACTAAGATTCTGAAGTAGGAAAGGTTTGGTTTTCTACCCTTGTAAAGCTCATAGGGTGTTTTCCTAAGCAGGGCCCTAATGAGAACTCTATTGACAACATGAGTGGCTGTACTAATTGCATCTGCCCAAAAGTACTTAGGTAGGTTGGAGTCCTTAAGCATGGTCCTAGCTAACTTTTCTAAGGGATCTATTTTTTCTCTCCACTACCCCATTCTGCTGTGGTGTCCTAGCAGAATATATGTGGTTTATTCCATGTAGTTCACATAATTTTGAAAAGCATCATTTTGGAATTCACCTCCATGATCACTTTTTATTGAAACAATTTTCTGATCATTCTCATTTGAAACTAAAGCAGCAATCTTAAAAAACTGAGAATGTATCACTCTTATGACTAGAAAATAAGTCATGTGAACTTGAGTAATCATCACCCAGCACATACCATACAGGTTTTCACCTAAACTCTTAACTTGGGCAGTCCAAAAAGGTCCATGTGAACTAGTTGCAAAACTCTATTTGTTCTAACCAAGTCTATACAGGGAAATGGGAGTCTTAACCAGTTTACTCTTCTCACATGAATCACACAGTCTATCCTTAGAAACTTCCTATTTGGTAGACCTAAGACTACTTTTTGCTGACAAGTTTATTCAAATGATTTATATGTATGTGAGCAATTCTTTTGCCAAAAGCCATGTTTCATCTGAATTAGACAACAAGCAGCATATAGCACTTGGTACATAATTGAAATCCAACATGTAAAATGTTGTTAATTCTGTCACCAACTAGCTTTATGTGTTTGTCATCTTTATCTCAATAATGCAAGATTGTGATGAAAAACTTACTTGAAAACCTTTATCACATAGCTGGCTTATACTCAGAGTAAGTTGTGTTTTAATCCTTCAACATATAACACATTTTTGATTACTGCAGTTGACTCATTGCCTATGTCACCAACGTTCCATAATCTTTCCTCTGTTGTTGTCACCATATTGACAAGCCTCCTTCCTTTAATGTCAAGGACAGGAATTTGGGATTTTGTCACCTGTCATGTGCTTTGAGCATCCGCTATCTAAATACCATGAATGCTTCGTGGATGTCAACACAACCTGCAACATACATCAGAATTTTGTTTTTAGGTTCCCAATTTAAATTGGGTCCTGGATGGTTAGTGTCCAAACACAGATTTTCTTTGCTATCAAACACAGATTCTTTGCTATCCAAATTGCTTCCATCCTCATTGGCTAATTTTTTAAATTTGCAATTTGACACAAAATGTCTTTCTGCAACATAAATGAATTTGGCCATCAAGGAATGAATGTTTGTTTGGTTTAGTAATGATGTTCATACATACTCTTAGCAATAGCATATTTTTGACAATGTTT
>PGTU02016817.1:0-17961 GCA_002896215.2 Cicer echinospermum | reverse complement strand
AGGCTTTGTCAAATATGGAGACAACAATAGAGGAAAAATTATTGGAATTGGTGACATAGGCAATGAGTCAACTACAGTGATTAAGAATGTATTATATGTTGAAGGACTCAAGCATAACTTGCTAAGCATAAGTCAGCTTTGTGATAAAGGCTTTCAAGTAAGCTTCTCATCCCAATCATGCATTATTGAACATATTGATGACAAAAACATAAAGCTGATTGGTAACAGAATTAACAACATCTACATGTTGGATTTCAATTCTGTACCAAGTGCTGTTTGTTGCTTGTTATCAAACCAAGATAAAACATGGCTATGGCATAAACGCATTGCTCATATTCATATTAATCACTTGAATAAGCTTGTTAGCAAACAGCTAGTAATAGGACTCCCCAATAGGAAGTTTTCTAAGGATAGGTTGTGTGATTCATGTGAGAAGAGTAAACTGGTTAAGACTCCATTTCCCTCTATAGATTTGGTTAGAACAAATAGAGTTTTACAACTAGTTCACATGGACCTCTTTGGACCTGCCCAAGTTAAGAGTTTAGGTGGAAACCTGTATGGATATGTGCTGGTTGATGATTATTCTAGATTCACATGGACTTACTTTTTAGCTCATAAAAGTGATACATTCTCTGTTTTCAAAAAGTTTGCTGCTTTAGTACAAAATGAGAATGATTTGAAAATTGTTTCAATAAAAAGTGATCATGGAGGTGAATTCCAAAATGATCTTTTTCAAAATTATTGTGAATCAAATGGAATCAACCACATCTATTCAGCCCCTAGGACACCACAGCAGAATGGGGTAGTGGAGAGGAAAAATAGATCCCTAGAAGAGTTAGCTAGGACCATGCTTAAGGACTCCAACCTACCTAAGTACTTTTGGGCAGATGCAATTAGTACAGCCACTCATATTGTGAATAGAGTACTGATTAGACCACTTCTTAAGAAAACACCCTATGAGCTTTACAAGGGTAGAAAACCAAACCTGTATTACTTTAGAATCTTTGGTTGTAAGTGCTTTGTTTTGAACAATGGCAAGGAACACCTAGGAAAGTTTGACCCTAAGGCAGATGAAGGAATCTTTCTAGGATACTCCCAAACTAGTAAAGCCTATAGAATCTACAACAAAAGAACAAAAACCATAGAAGAGTCAGTTCATGTAAAATTTGATGAATCTTTTACAGAAAACTTGAACAAAACTCCTTCTAAGGTTAATGATATTTTGGATGATGTTGTAGAATCTGAACCCCTAGAACAACCTATAGCTGATCCTCCAACTAGTGCAGACCCTGTGGAACCTATAGAAACCAGTGAGTTACCTAAAGAATGGAGATTCAATAGAAACCACCCCTTAGACAACGTCATAGGTGACATCTCTAGAGGTGTGTCAACTAGAGGAAACCTTAGAGAGTTCTGTAACCTCACAGCTTTTGTGTCTCAGATTGAACCTAAGAACATTAAGGAAGCCCTTTTAGTTAGTAAGTGGATACTTGCTATGCAAGAGGAGTTAAACCAGTTTGAGAGAAACAAGGTGTGGAGTTTAGTACCTAGGCCAGAGGGTAAGCATGTAATAGGTACCAGGTGGGTGTTCAGAAATAAGTTAGATGAGAATGGTGTGATAACTAGGAATAAGGCCAGATTAGTTGCAAAGGGTTATAGTCAAGAGGAGGGAATAGACTTTGATGAGACCTATGCCCCTGTAGCTAGACTAGAAGCCATAAGGATTTTATTGGCTTATGCATGTATCATGGACTTCAATCTATATCAAATGGATGTGAAGAGTGCCTTTCTCAATGGAGACCTACAAGAGGAAGTTTTTGTGAGTCAAACACCAGGTTTTGAAAATCCAGATTTTCCTAATCATGTGTATAAACTCTCAAAGGCCCTCTATGGGTTGAAACAAGCTCCAAGACCTTGGTATGAGAAACTCAGCACTTTCCTCATTCAACAAAATTTTTCTAGAGGAAATGTTGATAAGACACTCTTTACAAAAACTACTGAAAATGACATCTTGACTGGTCGCAAAATTTAATGTTGATGACATCATTATTTGGATCAACAATGATAAACTTTTGACAAAAGAATTTGAAAAACCATTAATGAAAGGTAAATGGTGAAATGTCAGATGTACTTGGTGAACTGTCATATTTTTGGTTTCAAATTAACCAAGCAAGCGAGGCATTATTCATTAGTGCAATCCAAATTATTGATTCTGATTTTGATTAAGAAATTTAACTTTGATAAACTTATAGTCCATTGATACACCCATGAGTCAAGGAAATTTCATAGACCGAGATGAGATAGGTAAACCTGTAGATGTAACTAGATTTCGTGGGTATGATTGGATCTCTGCCTCTACCTTACAGCAAGCCGACCAGATATTATGTTCAGCGTTTGTATGTGTGCACGTGTATCAATCGAATCCCGAGGAATCTCACCTCAGCTGCAGTAAGAGAATTTTCAGATACTTGGTACTGGTACTAAAGTCTTGGTTATGTGGTATCCAAAAGGTTGCAACATGTACTTTGGTTGGTTATTCAGACTCAGACTTTGCTGGTTGTAAACTTGACAGAAAAAGTACTTCAGGAACTTGTCATCTGCTTGGTAATTCTCTAGTGTCCTGGTTTAGTAAGAAGCAAACAAGTATTGCATTGTCTACTGCAGAAGCTGAATACATAGCAGCTGGGAGCTGTTGTGCTCAAATTCTGTGGATGAAACAGCATTTAATGGACTTCGATGTCGATTTGGGAACAATGCCAATCATGTGTGATAACACAAGTGCTATCAGCATAACAAAGAACCCAGTAATGCACTCAAGGACAAAACATATTGAGGTAAGGCACCACTTCATAAGAGACCAATTTCAGAATGGAGTCATCAAACTTGAATATGTGAACACTACAGAACAGCTAGCAGATATCTTCACGAAAGCATTACCAAAAGAAAGCTTTTTGAACATAAGGATGAAACTAGGGATCATTGATCCTAGTGAAATATAAGTTTTTCTCATTCTGGCATTTATCAGTGAAGTTTTCCAGATAAATCGAGTTGGAAATCGATTACCTGATGAAAACTGTTTATAAAATCGATTTGGAAATCGATTTGGTTAGCCCAGACTTCAGATTTTTTGGAAAATATTTTGTAAAAATCCCGAGCATCGATTTGGAAATCGATTGATTCAATGTTCAGTATTTGACATTTGGGACAATCGATTTGAACATCGATTAAGTAAAACGGAAAATCGATTTGGACATCGATTTGGTTTATGACCGTTGCGAACTTTTTTACTAGCCGTTGGACATCATAATTACACAATCGATTAAGGATTCGGTGTAACGGTAACCCAATCGATTTGGAAATCGATTGACAAGGGTAAAAGTATAAAAAGGTAAAGGACAAAATCGATTTCTTCATCAGTTTCTCAGATTTTTCCAGATTTTCCAGATTTTTCAGTTTTTCACTCTATCTGCTTCACTTTTCTGCATCTTCATCAGTTTGTTCATTCTATCTACACTCTATCTACATTCATTCTATGTTGTTGCGATCATGGCTCGTGTGAAACAAACTCCAGCCACATACACCTTCACCTGTCTTCATCATCAACAAGTGAACTCCTTCACCCCAACCAACTTAACAAAGAGAGAGTTCGATTCCAACCCACAAGATTCTTGCTAAAGACAAGGAAAAAGGCTCCTGCTTTCCGATTCCAGATAAGATCAGAAACGTAAGGAACCTCCCACTGAGAAATAATATGGCTGATGCAATGAAGGAGATTACTCAAAAGGAAAGAAGAATACCCATTCTTCACCCCTGCAAGAGGTCCTGCACCAAAAGAAAAGGAACCTCAATCCTCTCATATCACCTGATTTGGTCGTTAAAAGAGAAAAAATCCATGAAGCAGATGGACAGATGGATTCCCTTATTTTGATAATGTTCTAGTTCACTATAATTCAGGATCTATTTGCCTCAGATTCCATGAGACTGAGAAAACTTTCTTTTATATGCAACACTCTGACTGTTACCCTTAGCTGGATTCTGTTGAATTCTATCTACGATTAGGGAATTCATCTTCAGTACTGAAGAACTTCAGCTAGCTCAAGTCTAAAGGGAAGAAGATTGCTATGATCCTCACGACGATTTCTCTACCTTATCAGGATTGCTTTCACGCAAGTACCACATTGCTATGGAAGTCATCAGAACTGTAGCACTTGGCTGCTCTTGACCAGTGGGAAGAGTCTATAACAAAAGACACACATCACAGTTATAAGAACCTGATGTCGATGGGTTGATCGTAATCAGGATATGTCAGACTGCCGAATATATTGGATCACAATGAAGGTCCAACATAGATATTTTATTATGTATTGCTATTTTGACTGGCGTATGTTAGTGCCGCTTTACTTTCAGATAGATTTGAATTCACGTTTCAGAGATAGTTACCAGAAGTTGGACATACTACTGTATCTATGGATGATATCCAAGGAATTAAGGATAGTATCTGGATCTTGGATAGTGCTCAGCATATGTTTGGAAGGCCATTCGTCAGACTAAGCACTCATTCTATACCTTAATCCGCAAGATGACTACACCATAAGATCTCAACGCTATCAAGGTTTCTTTGGTAAAATGAGAAATCTGTCAAGACCACCCTGATTTTTGGAGAATCAATTGTGAATCAGATGCAATTTGAAAAAGGTGCAAGGAATTTGGATAAGATCTCAGCCTGCAGCTTGAACCAGCATCAGCCTACCACCTCCCACCTCCACCTCAAACTGAAACCTTGTCCCCTGCGTACTCCTGCTTTTTGTTGTTAAGATTTTTGGAATTCATTGAAGCTCAGATGGCACATAATAGCCAAAGTGGTTGGAAATTTCCAGTCCAGAGAGTAGAAGCACGTTTAAGGACTATGCAAGCCTCCTTGAACATCAGTTGTTCAAAAATGTGGATGAGATTCAGACACACCTCGGCATCAAACTGTCATTTGAAAGACGTCGCAGAGAGATTGGTCGACAAAGCTACGGATGTTGCCTAACCCAAACCCCCTAGTTAACCCTGAGACTCACGAGCGTATAGAGAGTACACCTATCTGAGGGTAATACAGCGGGTCTTCAACCGTTCCATTCAGACTATTAGTGAGAGACCAGCTTAGAACACACAGATTAGAGATTAGCAATAATTATAGGATCTGTGCCTGTTTTGCCATGGTCTTGGATGTATTCTTGGTGTTTTGTTTAATGATATGACAAGTTTATTCCATCTCTATTGAATTCAATTGATATGAATTATTAAATATGCTATGATTGTTTTGATTTTTTTTACTCTGATACACAAGTATTTAGAATGGTATCACCCCAATGCTTATGTCTTTAACATAGGGGGAGGAATTATTATTCTGCGCTCTATTTTTTTGCTTAACTGATCACCAGGGCGCGAATGAACAATCTATAATCTTATCATGATGCTTATGTAATAGTTGCTGAGGTTTAATATCTTATATATTATTTAAATACACTGAATGCTGAACTCACGGTGTGCTATAAATTAATATATGTTGATATGATATGATCTAGTATGCTTCTCGGAATTCTTATATACAAAATCACATTTGTATATGCATTTATGTTGTAAAATATTTCTAAAATGCTCAAGTGACAATTGGTATGAATTGTTAATTATGCCAAAAAGGGGAGATTGTTGATTTTGATCCTTGATGTCCTAATCTTACGTGACCATAATAATAACGCAACAATGTTATACAATACATGATAAATCTAACATTTTTAATTGAGCAAGATTTCAGAACCATAATCCAATCCTACACACTTGGATCAAATTGCTTGGAACACACGAAATCAACAAAATTGAATTCTGACTATGTAAATCGATTGGGAAATCGATTTCGTAACAAGGGTGTAGGAAATCTTAAGTGTTTTACATGTGAAATCGATTAGGCAATCGATTAGCTTAATTAAAAAGGAAAATGCACAAGTCAGTAGCACTCTGATTTGGAGAGTAATCGATGGGAAATCGATTTAACATTTCACAAATTAAACTGATGGTAACACATCGATTGGTAAATCGATTGGATAAGTCACAGTAGCACTCCAGTGCTGAGGGAATCGATTGGCAATCGATTGACAAAGTATCATTGAAAAATACCTCACCTGTGACAAATACAATCGATTGGACAATCTGTTGTGAGTTTTTCCAATTCTGATATAGTTTGGTTGCAATCGATTGGGAATATCGATTGAACTGAACACCGTGTAAGAAGCTTTCAGGAACATTGCTACGGCAAAGCGATTGACAAATCGATTGACATTAAAACTGAGTCACTGTTTTCCAATCCCAATCGATTGACATCAAAAAAATGAGGCTACTGTTTTTGAACACAATCGATTGGCAAATCGATTGAAAAATAAACTTTTGAAAACACAGTGAACTCTGAGATTGTGACCAAATCGACTCGGTTTTATACATCGACATCTGAGGACTTTGCAAATTCGATTGAGTATATTTCGATTGAAATTACTTTTATTAAAACAGTTTCCCAGAAATCGATTTGGGAAATCGGATTTAATACAAGTCTGACATGTTATGGAAAGTGTTGCTTTTAAAGAATCGATTTGGTAAATCGATTAGCTTGTATAGTTTCAAAGTTAAGAAAAAACAAGACTCGCGATAATCATTGGGCAATCATTTAGCACCTTTTATAACTTTACAAAATCGATTGGGAAATCGATTTCGTTAGTTGGTTTTATTCAGAAACTATATAAACTGTCTTTCAATCTTTATTCAAATAATTTTTCATAATAATTCATAACTTTCATAATTTCTCATAGTGCTCTTAACGGTTCATAACAACAAACTAACAACTTCATAATTGTGATTACAGATTTCATACGTGTTGTTTGACAAATCTAAGAGAGAATGATAATATGCTCATGAACAACCCGGTGAATATCCAAAGTCGTGAGGAGCAACATTCATAAAGATTGAAGACTCTTTTGTTTTACATCTTTTATTCATTCTGTAATAAATCTTTGAAAGGAATAGAACGCAAGAAAAGCCAGCTTGAAACTGGTGGCTACTTTCTTGGTTGAGAGGTCTCAACAGAAAGAGTTGTACTTTTGAATTCTGTGATAGGCGCTGAGTGTCTACAAGGATCAGAGGTATTCAATAGGAAAGACATAATTAGAGATCGATAGGTTTCAGGGAGGAAACTGGAAAATCTTTGTAATTGATTCTTTCTATTGAAGGAGAAGAAAATCTGAAATCCGGTTGGAATTTCAGGCTGGACGTAAGGTGTTGTTGTGAACAATCCGAACCAGGATAAATTCTGTGTAGTCTTCTCTAACTCTCTCTCTTAAACTTTCCTATATTGCTATACTTTGCATGCCTCAAAATTAAATTCCGCTGTGCACTTGATACTGATTAATTTGTTAACGAAACTGATATACTTTCTGTTATTTGCGAGGTCACTGATGATCATACATCACATGCATTTAACAATATCAGAGTCTTTTAATAAGTCATTGGTCATTCATCAGAGTTATCAATATTCATGCAGTATAAGCAGGTGTATAAAATACAGTTAATAATTCTCTCCCTTTGTCAGTTAAGGAAAGGCTGGAAAAAAAATTTCCCTCCCCCTATGTTAGTAAACATAAGCACTGGGGTTGAGATCACAGAAACAGTGTATCAAGCAACAAATAAGCAGATTAACAGATTATGGCAATTGATATCAGAGAGTAATGGAATAAACGTGCTAATGCATTATATATAGAAGAAAAGAATACAACAAGTCATTACAGCACAACAAATATCCTAAACACCTAATCTCCTAAAGTGGGCTAGTCCTCACTATTATCTAAGGGAGAGGTAGAGACCGATGTATTACCCTCAGCAGGTGTCTCCTCAACGTGAGTTGCAGAACGATCTAGGGGAGTTGGGTTTGGTTCCTCTGTTGCTTGCCGATCGATGTCCGCTATATCTTCAAAAGATAGCTTAATGCCTAAATGCGCTTGTATTGCATCAACATCCTGAACAACTGAGTTCAGAGATGCCTGGAGAGTCTTCAAATTAGCTTCCATTCTAGCCTGTGACTCTTGCATTTAGGGTTGTAAGCCATCTGTGCATCCAATAAATTCATTTGCAGTATTGGGAACATTTAGGTCATTTATAGATTCAGCAGGCGGTTGAGGATGTAATTGAGGGTTTTTAACATTCGTCTTGGTCTTATCCAATATGCTCCCTTGTCAATTGGATCTGATTTACAATTGATTCTTCAAAAATAGGGTATTCTTGGGAAGATTCTTCATTGATAAGAGATCTTTGATCCAATTCAGAATTCTTTGTGATCAGGTTGAGGATAATGCAGCCACCAGTTACTCTGTGATGCCTCAACATTGTGCCTTAGCACATCCATGTCCAGCTCATCCATGAGCTCATTTGGTCAATCCCCATAGCAATACTATGTCCAACTTCTGGACTACATCATGGTTATCGGATCGTGTCACAGCATTCCGGGTCAGAGTATACATAAGCATCCCAATTGGTTGGAGTCATTGTTCATTAGATGAACATTTAGGTCAAAATTTCGTCCTCCATTCATTCAGATTCTTTACACTTAGGGTTACCGATCAATCGATGCTTTCCTTCCTTCATCAGCGTGATAATTGCATCACGTTTATGTCGTCTATTCGATGTTCCCTAATGGCTTATCCTGACATTAAGTAGAACTATCTTGTGCTCCAATAGATATCCTTTGTGCCTTTGGACGAACCTTATGTCCATCTTCAGTTAGCCCCTATGGGCGTACAATTCTTGTCCAATTTAGGATACAGTATCAAGAGAAGAGGAGAGAATCCTCATAGACGTGAACCTTAAGCTGGTCTTGGAAAGTGAAACCGTTTAGTCATACGCGAAATCCAGGAGTCCTTCCTCATTGGATCTTTCTTTTGAGAAAGTCAGATAGAAATTAGTACTTCTCCTCTTTATCAGATGAAGTTCATTTGTGTAGGAGGATGGAACAGAAACTGTTTCTTCGCCCTCCCTGCTGAAGAAATTTGTATTCATGCGTCTAACCAAGGCTTCTCAGTGTTCCAGGCTCCTTACGTTTCTGGATTTGGCCTTGATCAATGCAGTTAGCCTTGCCTTTGTCTTGGCAAGTTTATGTCTGGGAATGGGAACCCGTTTTAGACATTTGTTGGTGGGGGTGAAGGGGTTTGCCCACTTGACGATGATGATTGGTGAAGGAGTTCGGGTTATGTGTTTGCTTAACACGTGCCATAAGTGTAAGTTGAAGTGTGTTTGAATGTAGATAGTAACAAGAATGATTGACAGAAACAGGTAGAGAGATGAAGCAGAGAAAATTTGAGAATTCTGGAGAGATAATGTGAAAGAAATCGATTGGTACACTGTTCCTTTTTAAACCCTCAATGCGTCAAATTCGATGTTCCCAATCGATTATGTTACCGTGCTGGGTAAAATCTCAAGTTGATTTAGTAAATTATTTGCATTCAACGGCTAGTAAGGAGAGTCACAACGGTCATATCGTGAATCGATTCCCAAATCGATTTTCTAGATTTCTTCATCGATGTCCAAATCGATGTATTCAGGTTGAAAGGTGAACTAGTCCGATTTTCCATTTTAATCGACGCTCGGGCAGGGTAAAAAAAAACTTTCTGAAATTTGAAGTCTGGGGCCAACGCAATCGATTCCCAAATCGATTTTGTAACTATGTACCAAGCTGGTAATCGATTACCCAATCGATTTACTGGAAAACACTGCAAGCACCAGAAGTGTCCTGTGAAGGGTTCAAAGTCAGATCTCACTAGGATCAATGATCCCTGTTTCATCCTTATATGCCAGGAACCTGTTCTCCATTGGTAAAGCTTTGTAAGATGTCACTAGTTGTTCAGTTGTATTGACATACTCAAGCTTAATGATCCCATTTTGAAAGTGATCCCTATATAAAATGATGTCTTACTTCTATGGTTGCTGGTCCTTGAATGCATCACTGGATTCTTAGTAATGCTTATTGGCACTTGTGTTATCACACATTATAGGTACAGTTCCCAATGTCAACACCAAAACTTCCAATAAGTGTTGTTTCATCCAAAGAATCTGGACACAGCAGCTCCCAGCTGCAATGTATTCACTTCAGCAGTTGATAGTGCAATGCTAGTGTGTTTCTTGCTAAACCATGACACAAGGGAGTTTCCAAGTAAATGACAACTTCCAGAAGTACTTTCCTGTCTAGTTTGCATCCGGAAAAGTCTGAATCTGAGTAACCAACTAAAGTGCAAGTTGATCCCTTAGGATACCACAAGCCTAGACTCTTAGTTCCTACTAGATATTTGAAAATCCTCTTCACTGCACTAAAGTGAGACTCTTTAGGATTGATTGGTATCTTGCACACATGCAAACACTGAACATGATGTAGGTCTGCTGATGTAAGATAGAGCAATCATCCTATCATACCCGAAACCTAGTAACATCTACAGGTTTACCTTTCTCATCTCTGTCTAAGTAATTTCCTTGACTCATGGGAGTATCAATGGACTTAAGGTTTTCAAAACTAAATTCTTTATCAAATCATTACAGTATTTAGTTTGACTAATGAAAATGCCTTGCTTTCTTGGTTAATTTGAAATCCCAGAAAATAAGATAGTTCACCATCATTGACATTTCAAATTTACCTTTCATTAAATTTTCAAAATCTTTGCACAACTTATTGTTTGTAGATCCAAATATTATGTCATCAACATATACTTGGACCAACAAGATATCATTTCCAGTTGTCTTTGTGAAAAGGGTCTTGTCAACATTTCCTCTTAAAAAGTTTTGTTGAATGAGGAAATTGCTGAGCTTCTCATACCAAGCTCTTGGAGCTTGTTTCAACCCATAGAGGGCCTTTGATAGCTTATACACATGATTAGGAAAATCAGGATTTTCAAAACCAGGTGTTTGGCTAACAAAAACTTCCTCTTGGAGGTCACCATTGAGAAAGGCGCTTATCACATCCATTTGATAAAGATTAAAGTCCATTATACATGCATAAGCAAGTAAAATTCTAATGGCTTCTAACCTAGCTACAGGGGCATAGGTTTCATCAAAATCTATTCCTTCCTCTTGACTATAAACCTTGGCTACTAACCTAGCTTTGTTTCTGGTTATAACTCCATTTTCATCTAATATGTTTTCTGAACACCCATCTTGTTCATATGATGTGCTTACCTTCTGGTTTAGGTACTAGACTGCACACCTTGTTTCTCTCAAACTGGTTTAACTCCTCTTGCATAACAAGTATCCACTCACTATCTAATAAGGCTTCCTCAATGTTCTTAGGTTCAATCTGAGACACAAAGGCTGTAAAGTTACAGAACTGTCTAAGGTTCTTCCTAGTTGCAACACCTTTAGAGATATCCCCTATAATGTTATCTATGGGGTGGTTTTCTGTTGAACTTCCATTCCCTAGGTAAATCACCAGTCCTTATAGGTTCTATACAGTCAGTTCTAGTTGGAGGAACAGCTTCAGGTTGTTCTAATGGTTCCGACTCTACAACTTCATCCAAAAAGTCATCAACCATGGGAGGAGCTTTGTTCAAGTTTTCGGCAAATAATTCATCAAACTTTATATGAACTGACTCTTTTATGGTCTTTGTTCTTTTGTTGTAGATTCTATAGGCCTTACTGGTTGAGAGTATCCTAGAAAAATACCTTCATCTGCCTTAGGGTCAAACTTTCCTAGGTGTTCTTTGCCATTGTTCAACACAAAGCACTTACAACCAAAGATTCTAAAATAGGTAATGTTTGGTTTTCTACCCTTGTACAACTCATAGGGGTTTTTCTAAGCAGGGGCCTAATGAGAACTCTATTGACAACATGAGTGGCTGTACTAATTGCATCTGCCCAAAAGTACTTAGGTAGGTTAGAGTCCTTAAGCATAGTCCTAGCTAACTCCTCTAAGGACCTATTTTTCCTCTCCACTACCCCATTTTGCTCTGGAGTTCTAGGGGCTGAATATATCTGGTTTATTCCATGTTGTTCAAAGTAAGTTTGAAAAGAATCATTTTGGAATTCACCTCCATGATAACTTTTAATTGATATAATTTTCTGGTCATTCTCATTTTGAACCAAAGTAGCAAATTTCTTAAACGTTGAGAATGTCTCACTCTTGTGAGCCATAAAAATATGTCCATGTGAACCTGGAATAGTCATCTACCAACACATATCCATAAAGGTTACCTCCAAAGCTCTTCACTTGAGCAGGACCAAAAAGGTCCATGTGTACTAACTGCAAAACCCTATTGGTTTTGACCATATCTATAGAGGAAAAGAAGTTTTAACTAGCTTACTTCTTTCACAGGAATCACAAAGTCTATCCTTAGTAAATTTCCTGTTAGGGAGTCCTATAACTAGTTGTTTGCTAACCCGTCTATTTAGATGATCTATATGAATATGCGCTATACGTTTATGCCATAACCAAGTCTCATATGAATTAGATAACAAACAACATATAGTACTTGGCAAAGAATTTAAAATCTAACATATAATTGTTATTAATTCTATCACCAACTAACTTTATGTGTTTGTCATCTTGATTGCTCAATAATACAAGATTGTGATGAAAAACTTACCTGGAAGCCTTTATCACATAGCTGGCTTATACTTAGCATATTGTGTTTTAGCCCTTCTACATACAAGACATTTTTGATTACTGCAGTTGACTCATTGCCTATGTCACCAATTCTAATAATCTTTCCTCTATTGTTTTCACCATATTTGACAAAACCTCCTTCCTTTAATGTCATGGACAGGAATTTGGATTTCTCTCTTGTCATGTGCTTTGAGCATCCGCTATCTAAATACCAAGAATGGTTAGTGGATGTCAAGCACACCTGCAACACACAATCAGAATTTAATTTTAGGTCCCCAATTTAAATTGGGTCCTGGAAGGTCAGTTTCAAACATTTGTTTCTTTGCTATCCAAACTTGCTTCCGTCCTCTATTGGCAAGTTTTTTAAATTTGCAATTTGAAACAAAATATCCCTTTCTACAACAGAAGTGACATGTACCATCAAAGGATGAATGTTTGTTTGGTTTAGTAAAGATGTCATACATATTCCTTGAAATAACAGATTTCTGACTATGTTTGACATTTCTGGTTTGCATATAACCAATACCATATCTAGTGTTATTCCTTTTAACATGCATATTGGGTTTATATCCTAAACCAGATTTTTCATTAACATGTCTTTGGTTGCTAAGTATGACATTCTTTCAAGTTCAACGCATCTTGCAGATTTGTCATGTGAATCCTTT
Organism: Cicer echinospermum; assembly: GCA_002896215.2. Classification (NCBI taxonomy): domain Eukaryota; kingdom Viridiplantae; phylum Streptophyta; class Magnoliopsida; order Fabales; family Fabaceae; genus Cicer; species Cicer echinospermum. The sequence goes on along the minus strand of PGTU02016817.1, from coordinate 4,632 downwards.
TTCAGTTGTTCATACAAGTTTTCAATTCCTTTATGATCATTTTTCATTTGCTCAAGCATTTTCTTTGTACTTATCAACTGTTTAATAGAATTCATATACTCATCATGCAGTTCATTGAAAGCTTCTTGTAGTTCATCATAAGATGGATTAGATTGTGAACTAACCTCATTTTCTGATTCTGAGTCGTTATTTGCCATAAGACATAGATTTGCTTCTTCTTCATCTGAAGAGGCAGAGGATTCTTCGTTGTCATTCCATGCAACATATGCTTTTCTGGTTTTGGTAGCTGGTTCCTTGCCTTTAGTTTTTGTAGCTCTATTTTTGTTTTGCAACTTGTAACACTCAGACTTTATGTGACCTGTTTACCGCACTCATAACAGGTGATTGTCTTATTGTCACTAGTCTTAGAACTGGATGGCTTTATGAATTTGTTGTCTTTCTTTTTCAGAAATTTCGTAAACTTTTTGACAAGTAAACCAAATCTCAGGCTCTTCGTCAGTCTCACTGCTTGACTCATCTGAGCAACTGTCTTGTTCAGTTTTTGATTGATGTGTTTGGGCTTTCAAAGACACTCCTTTCGTTTTTCTGCTATCTTGCTCTGACTCATCTAGTCTATGCAACTCCATTTCGTGCTCCCTGAGCTTTCCAAACAGTGTTGCGATGGTCATTTTTTGCTAGATCTTTTGATTCAGCAATAGCAGTTTATCTTGGGCTGCAATTCTCTTGTTAAACACCTCATGATTTTTCCAATTTGCTGTTCATTTTCCACATGTTTTCCCAGGGCATGAAGGTTGTTTATGATGTGTGTAAACCTAGTCTGTAGATCACTTATTTGATTCATCTTTCTTCATGCTAAACAATTCGTATTCATGCATGAGTGTATTAATTCGAGCTCTTTTCACGTCTGTGGTGCCTTCATGTGTTTCTTGAAGAATGTCCCACATTTCCTTTGCTGATTTACAGTTTGATACCCTGAAGAATTCTTCTGCATACAAAGCAGATGTTATAATATTCTTTGCTTTAGCATTATAACATACTTTCTTTATATCATCCTTAGACCATTCGGATCTGGGTTTAGAGATCAGTGAATCATTAGTTCCAGCAATTTTAGGTATGTACGGTCCATTTTCAACAGCATCTAGAATATCAATACCACTAGCTTCTAAAAATATTAGCATCCTATGTTTCCAATACATGTATGCGGTTCCATTGAAGGCAGGGGGCCTTGCAAGTGAAGCACCTTCTCCTAGAAAATCAACTAAGGCCATGTTCCTTTTATGAGTATTACTCTAAAAAGTTAGGCTCTGGTGCAAATGTTGATTATTATTACCTCGTTATTACAGAATATGACAGTCTTTAACAAAATAAGATTGAACATACAATCATACGATGCAAGATTTATTCAGATTTATACACAGTGGAAATATAACATAGCATACAAGATTAACAATAAAAGTAAAAAGATAAGGGATAGAATGCACCAAGGTTTATCCTGGTTCAGCTGTCAATATGACAGCCTACATCCAGTCTTGACAATCCAACTGGATTTCAGCTTTTCTTCAATAGAAAGAATTGAGACTTGTTTACAGATTGTCCAGTTTCCTCGAAACCTATCTATCTAACTCAAACTCTTTCCTATTGCTTAACCCCTTGATCCTTGCAGTCACTCGTCAAACTCACACAAGATCAAGTACGGATCCTTTTTGATGATCTTTACATCAACGAAGATCGCCACCAGTTTTCAAACTGGATTTTCACACATGTTTCTTTATTACAGAAAGATATAAAAGAAGTACAAAGTTTGTCTTCAATCTCTATCAATGTATCTCACACAATAATCTGGTTGTTCATTTGAGTGTTTTGTGAGATCATTGTCTTTTTCTCTCAAGAATTCTTTTTCAGCTCTCTTATTGATTATGAATAATCTTTTTGGCCTTGATCGGAAAAATCAATATCAAAATGTTATCAAAAAGTTCTTAAGAGTTCTTCAGTGTTCTGAAGTATTATGATAGAAAAAGATTGAAAACTGTTTATATAGTTTCTGAAAAACAACTGATAAATCGATTTACCAATCGACTCATTAATGTGATAAAGTAGGCATAATCGATTTCCCAATCGATTATCGAAAGTCTTGTTTTTCTTTAATCTTGAACTATACAAACTAATCGATTTCCTAATCCATTCTTTTAATACACTTTTCAGAAAATTATGTGTAAGCTTATATATCAAACGATTGCATAATCGATGTCAGGTGTTTTGTTCCAACAATGAAATAAAACCAATCGATTACTTAGTCGATTCACTAAGTCACATAATCGATTCAATAATACACATAATCGATTTGGCCACATACTAAGAGTTCCCTGTGATTTCAAATTTTTGTTTCAATCGATTTGCCAATCGATTGTGTTTTAAAACAGGAACTTAGCATATTCCACGTTAATCGAGTGCCAATCGATTTGGTAGTATGTTTCTGAGAAGGACTTTTACCAGTTGGTTTAGCTCAATCGATTGCCTAATCGATTGATACCAAACTTGTCATGATTGAATTTTTCCCAATAGATTCTCCAATCGATTGTGTATGTCACAGGCCATGTTACTTGTGAAATTTTAGTTACGACATCGATTTGTCAATCGATTAGCCTAGTAAATGGATTGGCCCTGTGACTTGGCCAATCGATTTATTCAATCAGTTGTTTGTCTTTGTGATTTGCTTAGTCGATATGCCAATCGATTAGCATACAAATCAGGTAGCCTCTAACTTGCACAATTTTTATTACTGATTTTGCCAGTCGATTGCCTAATCGATTGTGTAACCACAAACTACATGTTTCCTTACAACCCTTTTACGAAATCGATTGCCTAATCGATTTGCTCAGTAACTATTCCAGCTTTTGTTGATTTCTTAAGTTCCAAGCAATTGTCTCAAGTATGTAGGGTTGAGTTGTTGTTCCTGAAATCTTACTCAGTCAAAAATGTTAGATTTATCATATGAAGTATGAACATTGTATGTTTGTTAATTATGTCAAAATTAGGAATAAGAGGACTAAAGTCCAACATTGGATGCACAAGATTTGTTAAAAAACCCTAGTTTGGAGAAGAATAAGTTTAGAAAGGACGAAAATGATCTAAATGTTCATCCAATGACACAAACACACCTATTGGATGCATAAGATTGGTTAAAAACCTTAGTTGGACAAGAATAAGTTTAGGAAGGACGAAAATGACCTAAATGTTCATCCAATGACACAAACACACCTTATTGGATCACAAGATTTGTGTTCATCATTGAACATTAGGTCAATTGGATGAACTATTTCCAATTAGGGTTTTTCTTGTGCTCCTAAGCTCATTTGTATAGGCTTATTCTTGTCCAATTAGGGTTTTTAACTAATCTTGTGCATCCAATAAGTTCATTTGTGTAATTGGACGAACATTAAGGTCATTTTCGTCCTCCCTAGGCTTATTCTTGTCCAATTAGGGTTTTAACCAATCTTGTGCATCCAATAAGTTCATTTGTTGTAATTGGACGAACATTTAGGTCATTTTCGTCCTCCCTAGGCTTATTCTTGTCCAATTAGGGTTTTTAACAATCTTGTGCATCCAATAAGTTCATTTGTGTAATTGGATGAACATTTAGGTCATTTTCGTCCTCCCTAGGCTTATTCTTGTCCAATTAGGGTTTTTAACCAATCTTGTGCATCCAATAAGTTCATTTGTGTAATTGGATGAACATTTAGGTCATTTTCGTCCTCCCTAGGCTTATTCTTGTCCAATTAGGGTTTTTAACCAATCTTGTGCATCCAATAAGTTCATTTGTGTAATTGGATGAACATTTAGGTCATTTTCGTCCTCCCTAGGCTTATTCTTGTCCAATTAGGGTTTTTAACCAATCTTGTGCATCCAATAAGTTCATTTGTGTAATTGGATGAACATTTTAGGTCATTTTTCGTCCTCCTAGGCTTATTCTTTCCAATTAGGGTTTTTAACCAATCTTGTGCATCCAATAAGTCCAATCATTTTCGTCCTCCCTAGGCTTATTCTTGTCCAATTTTTTTTAACCAATCTTGTGCATCCCAATAAGTCATCATTGTGTCATTGGATGAACATTTAGGTCATTTTCGTCCTCCCTAGGCTTATTCTTGTCCAATTAGGGTTTTTAACCAATCTTGTGCATCCAATAAGTTCATTTGTGTAATTGGACGAACATTTAGGTCATTTTCGTCCTCCCTAGGCTTATTCTTGTCCAATTAGGGTTTTTAACCAATCTTGTGCATCCCATAAGTTCATTTGTGTCATTGGATGAACATTTAGGTCATTTTCGTCCTCCCTAGGCTTATTCTTGTCCAATTAGGGGTTTTTAACCAATCTTGTGCATCCAATAAGTTCATTTGTGTAATTGGATGAACATTTAGGTCATTTTCGTCCTCCCTAGGCTTATTCTTGTCCAATTAGGGTTTTTTAACCAATCTTGTGCATCCAATAAGTTCATTTGTGTCATTGGATGAACATTTAGGTCATTTTCGTCCTCCTAGGCTTATTCTTGTCCAATTAGGGTTTTTAACCAATCTTGTGCATCCAATAAGTTCATTTGTGTAATTGGACGAACATTTAGGTCATTTTCGTCCTCCC